>JAODUJ010101153.1:0-11488 GCA_027564615.1 Psolus chitonoides | reverse complement strand
CAGACAAATTGTCTTGCGTAGTACAATCCCTGTGTCCAAATTGAGGGCGTCCTGGTGTTACAAGTCAATACGTAACAACAACATAAAGGCCTACTGGCATTACCGGAAAAATATAATGAACGTCTGGGCCGGCATCGTTGATTTTATTCTTGATATTTTTTATTTAGCTATTGAAGGATTTTTGTGGATGAAGTCGAGTCATCGAAATGCGGGTTGTTTACGGACTTCGGGTCAGCGGGTTTGGAGTTTTAATGCGGGTCAAACCCGCGAATTGCGGGTCAGTTGGGAGGTCTGCATACCTTAGGTACGCCACTGATCAGTGTTCCTATGTGCAATTTCGCCGACAAGGATTCCGGATTGTGGATCAATAAAAATCAAGTTAACACCAGAAGAGGATAAGTAATTGCGCGCGAAGCGTGCAATTTTTTTTTTCAGGCGATTATCGTGTCCGATCTTCGACGAAAGTGACACCACATGGCAAGAAACTGGAAGAAACGAACAGTACTGTACTGCGAGCAAAGCTTTAGAAAAAATTGGCCGTTTCCGATGTTTGGTTTATAAGTGCCATATTCGGCACATATAACTCCGCGTGACAAGACATGCAGAAACACGCAAGGCAACTGCGTGCGACACGCGCGAAAACAATTGGTTATCATGCCGATCTTTGGGTACAGCAATTCGATATAAATAAAATCAGATGGCATGACTGTAAGAATAAAAAAAAACGCTACCGAGCGCGTGCAAGGTGCGCGCAGTTTTTTGATAATCAATTATTAAATGTGTTTCAGGATTTAGACGTCACATATGTGGCACCACATAACGGAAGAGACAAAAAAAGACAATTACGCGCGGAGCGAGCGAATAATTTTGGGCTTCATTAACTGATCTATTAAAATATTTGTATTCTCTTATTTTCGTTATAGGGGCCAATAGGGGGGCGGCTGTTACGCCCCCCTGGATCCGCTACTGGTACTTTGTATGTGATTGAATTTCAGTCATTGTTGAATCACATCCCAAGTCCAGGATTGGGTGGTTGTTTCTCTCAAATTTTTCATCCAAATTCCCATTTCCATAGTATCAACATATTACCAAACTAACGGATGGTAACTGTTTCCAAATGTATAGTATCAATTCATATTAACATATTTGTGGGTATTTTTCATGTTTTGTATCGGCCTAGTGAGTACATTCAGTATTTCGTTTTTGAGACGCTTGCTTTTTGAGACGATTGTTAAAAAACAATCACCCCCGATAAAGTATATGATAAAAACATGTCGAGTGTTGTTCAGACATAATAATAAAAACTAACTGAATGAATGATCTTATTATTCATTTCATGATCATTTGGATTGAAGTTTGGCCACGAGGGTGTTATTTTCCTTTTAATTTTTCGCCATAGTTTGTTCCATATCAACAATGAGTGCAAAATTGCCACAGATATTGCACATCATGGATGACAAAAGGGTTTGCTAGATCGCTATTATTTTTTTCTGAGAGGTACGGTATAGCTTGTATAGGTGCAGGAATTGAAGGTGGGGGAGTGTAGATGCGGTTCTGATGGCAATCTTTTGTGGGTTAATATTTTGTTGGTGTGAATAAAAAAAGAATGCTATCAATTGTATTACAGTTTGAACCACAAACATTGCACCATTTTGCTTCTAGAGACCAATATATTCCATTTTGTTTTGCCTAGGGGGAGGGGGGGCACTATCCCCTTAGACCCAGCCCTCATGCCCCACCAAATGATAACACCCCCATGACAAATGTCTGGCTTCGTGCCTGCGAGTGGACATACCTAACTCAGAGTCATGGATCCAAAGTGTGAGGCTCAGATGGTATGGACATGTAAAAGAAGACTTGGCATAGTTGCGTCAATGAAAATTCGGCGAAATAGAATCTCTTAATTTAAGAATTCCACCTACTGATCGAGATGAATGGCGCAGCTAATTCCAAGCAGCCATGAATCGTCCACCCCACTAGAGTGGCAAAGCGACCTCAAATCGGAAGATGATGATGGTTGGATCGATGTCCTATTGATGGGGCTTTCGCTGTCATTCGGAAATTAGTTAAAGGTGGGGAAAATATGTTTACGTAGCACGAATCGCATATATACGGAGTTCCGAAATTGTCAAACGAGAGCGTCATAATGTCGAGGTAAACAATTTCGCCATGTCCACATCCTTCTGGAAGGGAGACGACTTGTCAAGATATATTATCTTGCAATATCAACATTTCACATTATAATTATAATGTCTTGCCATGTCAACATCCCCTTCTTTTTGGAAGGAAGACGAGAGATGTTATCACACCATGTTGACATGTAAAGATAAATAACCTCGCCATGTCGACATCGGTGCTCCGATGTTACTTTCGTCTGTAGTCATTCTAAAGGCCTTTCCAGACCTTTCCAGTTAGCTGTCGGCATGAGAGTAAACACGCTAGGTATACAAAACAACGGAAGTTTATGCAACCTGATATCTCGCCAAGTCATCTTCCATCAAACAGGATGTTGACATGTCATGATAATTTATTTTGCCAAGTCGACATGATGTCAAGATGATTGATTTCTCCAAGTCAAACAACAAATTCCATCACTCCGTGTCGGCATGGTGATTGATCCTGCCATGTCGACATCTTATTGAAAGAACACGACCTGGCTAGATTATGTATATGGCTCTGTTGACAGTTTAATATTTTTCAGCCGATTACTTCTCGGAAGTGATATGAATGCAATGATTTTATTTCGTTCTTCGGTTCTGTATAGAAATGCTACGTTGTTCTTAGGCTGGTTGTGTTTTATTTATTACTGTATTGCATATGGCTAGTTTTGTATGTGAGGGTCACGGAGCAAGTCCGAAATAAGCTATGGTTCCAGCTTTAAAGTAATTATCTTGCTGACATAAATTGCCTCGTAATGTCGACTAATCTTCATAGCAGGTTTGAATATGTGCCGGTACAGCAGTATAAGTCCGCCTGATAGGATACATGTCCACATAAAGGTGTCAAGATGACATCCTATTCAAGGGAGACGACTTTGTGAAATAATTGATAAATAGTTTACTTCAGTAAATAAACCATGTAATTTTACACAGTAAATTTCACCATGACGTCTTTATTTCCGTAAGATGACATGGTGAGGTACGGTTATTTATATTGAAATGTCAACATAACTTTTGAAGTTGATGTCGACTTAACTTTTGCGTAACCACAATAGCCTTACCTGGTGCCCAAATGAGAGTGTCAAATACTGCCGCCCTATAGAAATGTCACCTTACTATAGGCAAACTTTCAAGTTAAACCTCCGTTTAGATCGGAAAGCAGTCCTTCATGCTCATGGCATGTGTCATCCTCCCTCCGACACTGCTAAGTACTCTCCATCATCACCGAAGAAGGTTGTCTTGGTTGTATCATGAATGGCCATCTTTTTATTATCATGATATCATGCCGACGGGTGTTTAATGCCTGGCGAAATGTATTTTCAACATTTCTACCCATGCACACAAGCGATGGCCTTCGCCCTATTTCATTCGACCACTCACTTTGAGATAGGAGCGCCGTCTCGGTTTGAACCACCACTATCCCGGCCCTCACACGAGATGGATGAAGGGTAGTCTAGCTTTGATACAAGTGAAGACATTTTTACAGCTAATATCCCTTATTGATGTGAGTTAGCGAGTAGCCTACTCTGCATGCTCTCCGCAAGTTGTGACGTTGCGTCATCGATCACCGAATTACATGACTAGACGGATTGTGCTACATAGGCCTATACGATGTACTGAAAAAAATGGTCCAACTGGATTATTGCTCAATACCCTTAACTACTCCAAAAACAAACCTTCGCAGAACTGGCTACTAAGAATTATGGGTGCCTGAAATTCGGTAGATCGCAGTTGTGGAGAACTAAAAAAGAGATTTTCAGATGTTATGAAAAAATAGAAATCAAAGCAAGGCCTACGCTCCTAGAGAGATTTATGTTTTAATGAGAGACACTGTTTTGAATCACAACAGGTTTCATAAACCACAAATTAGTCCATATTTTAACAACGTTCGTAGTGACACTATAACGATTTACGTTACTAGTTTAATGGGGTGCCCGTCGGATGCGCAATCCAAATCATTACCAATTTGTTGACAAGGATCGGGAGGTGCATTTTGTGTAATAAAAATGTCTTAAGTACAGAGGATCATACGTGTTTTTAAGTTTTGTAAAAAAAGGTGAAATTATTTAGCCTTTTTGATGATGACTCATACCAAATTGAACTTCTATAAGGTGCTCTTCGGATACGCACTGAACATGACATAGTTGACATGCTTTGGGACTCTAATGCAAGAACGCTGGGGGATGAGGGGGCTAGACCAACATGAGTGGTGGATATTTCCCCTCATGACCCCCGTAGCGCCATCACTGCTCGGGAGAATGTTATGGGGGCAGGTAAATGTTGCTCGAAAATCAATAGCATTGTTTCTACCTTATATTTTGGTATCGGTTTCCAGTTTGGCATCCTTACTGATTTTCGACGAATTTCACGCAAAATTACCCACTCCTATTGGGGTCGGACCGGGCGAAGCCGGGGTCCCCCCCCACCCCCCCCCCCCCAGCTGCAGAGCCAAACAAGCATGATAAATTGATGAAACCGTGTGCCATACTATTTTGGCAATTGTAAAAACATTTTTATTTAGCCTGTTGTTTGCTATCAATGTAATTGGTCTTCAGAAAGCTCAAAACCTCGGAGCCGGTGGCCTTTGGCGGCCCCTGGACCCCCTGTATATGAGGAGCTTTGGGCCGTGGGTTACCCTATTCCCCAAGCGAAAAACGAGGACAGCTTCAGGGAGGGTCTCATTTGATAGGTACTTACATGCAAAATGATGCCAATAGACCAGTGGTTCTCAAAGTGGTCCCTACCGCACTTGGTGGGCGCTCCAGAGTCCACGGGCGGTAGGGAGTGCTGACACTGGTTTTTGGGGCACTGGCGAGCTACGGGGTTGCCAGATGTCTCCGAAGCTCAATGCAGAAACAACAGTTTGCTTGAATTCAGTATTACAGTCTACAGTACGTGCAGTAAAATTTTCCTCGACAGGTGTCAGCAGCCAAGACAAGTTTAATTTCTCTCATCAGAAGTAAAGGCTAAACATTTCTGCCCACTTTGCGAGTAGTGCCTGTTTTCTGCTTCTCTCATCGAAACTAGAGTAAACAGTTTTGCTGCTGCTCTCTCGAATTCGGTCTACCTTATTGCCTGCTGGGTAGTCCGTCCACGAACGATAGGCACGAGCGTCCGCGGGCAGGGGCAAGGGGGGCACCCCCCCCCCCCCAAGGAAAATCAAAAATTGAAGAAACATGCTATAACACATTAAACATTTCACCAACCAGTGACCAACCAGTTCTCTGTGTGACATACAAATCACTGCGTTGGTCTAAATCTAACTGGTCTTAACCGTCTCACAATAATTATGACAGACCATACCTTTCTCTTAGCATTCACACATTCTGGAACTCATCATTTGGCACTGAAAACATTCTAGAAAGGCCACAGAAGCTATCTAATTTCCAATAAAATCTGAGAGGGACCCCAGACTCCCCGTGAGGGGCTTTGCGCATTCGGCGCTCGCGGTGTCAGTGTTCGCTGGCCACACCTCTGAAGGTGTCGTACCACCTTGAAAACCTGCTTGTGCCTCCTGGATTTTTTCTCTGCGGACGCCCATGACGATAAGATAAGGGGCATTGGGCATTGCTCCAAGAGGGAAGAAAGGGGCGGTAGTCCAACAAAGTTTGAGAACCACTGCAATATACCTTATAGCAATATGCAATGCATTCTGGGGCAGGAAATTCCCGCTTACCACATTGGTGTATGCATGTCATACATGAGGAAATATTTCTCTTGAAACCCATGTTCGCACTTGATAAACTCAGCCAAAGCTGAATGAGCCACTAGCAGTACTAATCCAGTTGGGCCACATGACCAGTATCCCAATAATACTGGTAAATGTATGGCATTGTTTCAAGTAGCCTCACATGAACCTGGCCCCCAAAATATGAAAATGTCAGGTTCTGAACCCGGAAATATGTTCACATATGGACTATATAGGCCTATGTGACAATATTTGCTACAACATGGAATCATATACCATGATCCATTATATAAAGTCGAGTGCTAATCACTCTAAACTCGATATCTTGCTAGCGAGAGATTGCGCCTTATCGGGTGACTATTACGTTATATTTTTAAGCAGATACTTTATCCCAAGCAGTGGGTTGTTTTGGTCGAGTGGAAAGCACTCCAGACACGGGATCTGGAGATCGAGAGTTTGAGCCCTATCGGGTGATTACTATGTTATGTTTCAATGCAAGATACTTCATCGCGAGTAGTGGGTCTTATCAGTCGAGTGGCTAGCTCTCCAGATCGGGCGTTTCAGTCCGGTGACTATCGAATGACTTCTACGTTATGTTGTATTCACGTTACTTGATCCAGATTGTTTCTCTTGAAACAGCTGTGTATGTGGGTACCAACATACTGCATATTTTGGGTAGGTAACAGATTCGTTATATGGAAGGAATGGCATCCAACCTCAAACACCGATTGCAACCTGGCTAAGCGCCAAGAAAAGAGAGATATGCATCCCGTCTCTGATCCAAAATTTACCTATTTACCCATATACCATTATATCCAACATCCCTCTCCCTGCTCTGTGCCCACCTACGTCAGTGGCTATTCATCCCTGGTCATGTGTACTGATAAGATCAAAGAGGTCTATAGTGAACAGGAACACTGCCATGCGGCGGTATTTCGACAGGAATATACTCTCGAGTGTATCCACAATAACACAGCATGTAACATAAAAAACATCAAAACAATTTTCCTTCCCATTTAGGGTAGTGCCCTCAATTCTATTCAATTCTATTCGCTATAAGGTTTCTTATTTATAACTTTGCAGAAAGATTGTGAAAAAATGAAGATCATTATAGTAGAGAACCAATAGTAGAGAACCAATTGAAAGCAGTTAGGCTCACTATATATGCATTACGTGTCGGACATGACCAGGGCACCATGGACGCCTAATTTATGGATACACCCATTCACATATTGATACAGTTAGTGGAGCAGAATGAGCGGATGTAGTGCTGATTTCTTTCTCGAGATGCCAAATTCAATACAGACGATAATAATTTTTTATATATTTTTATAATATCAATAAAAGTAATGAAAGAATAGGCATAGGGCCTACTATTATTTTCATTCCAAGTAGGAAAAGGAGATATTCAAGTTGGCAGCTCTGTAATACATATACCGTGCGAATCTTTCATAAGTATACCTAACACAAAATATGCCAAATTGGGGGAGGGGGGTGGCAAAGTCGGCAAGGTGGGGTGGCACGGCCTTGCCTACCCCAGCCTGGCTACGGGCCGGGTTTTAGAAACAACATAGGCCTACTAAGTTGATAGAAACCCCAACCCACGACATTTGGCAATGCTTAAGGTTGTGGGTCCTGGGGGCTTCAGAAAAAACGTATACCATATTTCTAAAAAAACAACACAACTCACAACTTTCAGCAAAGTGCGTCACTCGCGGCAATGCTAAGGTTGTGGGTCGTGCTTCTTTTATAGAAAAAACATATGGGCTACTCAATTTTTGGAACCCCTACAACCCGCGACTTTCGAAAAATTGCGTCACGTCGCGGCAATGCTTTAGAGGTTGTGGGTCGTTGGGGTTTAGAGAAAAACATATACTAAATTTCTGAAAGAAAACACAACCCACGACTTTCGGAAAAGTGCGTCACTCGCCGCAATGCCTAAAATTGTGGGTCGTGGGAGTTTAAAAAAAAAAGCATATACTCCATTTATAAAATCCCTACAACCCACGACTTTCGGAAAAGTGCATCACTCGCAGACATGCTTAAGGTTGTGGGTCGTGGGTTTTTTTGAAAAAAGAGCTACATTTCTGAAAAAAAGAAAGAAAACACAACCCACGACTTTGCTGTGTGGTGTGGTCGTGGGTGTGGGGTTCGGGTTGTGGGTTTTTTTAGAACTAACCCTTATAAAGCGTCTTTTTCCAGAGGATACAAAGCGCATAAACAATAATGCATAGCTACAAAACAATAGAGCAATTAGTTAGGAAACAAATGTTTCTTTAATGGTCTACTGAACATATATATGTGGATGTAGATTTCTCAGTATAAACAGGTAATACGTTCTATACTTTGGCCCTGCCACTATGAAAGCTGAGGTTACTGGCTGATACATAAGGTTACTGGGCTGATGGGCCACGTTACTGGCTGGTACACGAGGTTACTAGGTTGGTATGTCAGGTTACTTTCCAAAAATGTCAGCTATCACTGCCCCTCTCGACGAAAATATGTGGAATCTTCTAACTGTTTAGAGCGTGAGCGCTCACGTCTTGGACTGCCTAAATCCAGAGATTGAGATATTGTGGAGAATTATACATCATAGTGACTTGTACACAGTAGGATTTCCGCATGTCCTGAAAAGGTGTGGCCAAATGACGTTTGACGTAATGAGGCTATAAGGAGGCTAACTCGAGAAAAGGGTCAAACTGACTCAGTCACATCGTTGCTTATACCGAGTTGGTGGGTCATTTTTGTTAAACTGATAAAATGAATGATAATACATATAGGGATATTTGATTTTGATATAGCAGAAGCAAAGTAACAAATAGTAGGTGTGTCTATGATCGACTGACTTACCTTTAAATGGGATTTACTTCTATATCACAGCAAACTAACAGTCATTTTATTTCAACAGAGGCCCTTTGCTGGATACCTTAATAATATTTAGATAAAATATTGTTTGTTTCATTGTTCCTAAATATATTTTGCCAAGGAGCCATTAAATAAACATCTTGGTTTTTTTTTAAATAAAGAAAATGTAGCATACATAAACATACATGAAAAAGAGGGAAATGATAGCACCCCGGGTTGGAAATAAGAGAGTCAAACCCAAGGGCTATTTGTTCTGGTCCACGTGGTTTATCATGAACCAGGGACAACTTTGCATGACCCAGGGGCTGTTATATTTTGGTCATAACAAATTATGTATTGGAAAATTGTAATCATATTCGAGAACCATGCATGCAGGCATTTAACCTCCACTTTATAATACCTGAAACAGGTCACAAGTACTACCAGTCGCACCTGGGTTTAGATAAAGTCAAACCCAGGGGCTATTAAAAAGTGTAGCCCCTTCACCAGATGATTTTATCAAGAGCCAGGTGCTATTAATGGGTTTCTGGGGAGAATAGCCCGTGCCCCCGCTTAGTTCAATCCCTCAGGCGGATAGCACCATTTTGCATCTCAGTCCCTTCCGAAAGCAAAACAAATACAAAACCCTCTCCCCTAGACCCCTGTCCCAGGACGGCGATCAAGCGACAGTTGCGCCCCTATTGTGGAAAAATCCTGGATATGCCTTTGATAAATTTAAGCCAAAGAAGGGGTGATTAGTTTCGGCCAAATTGTATGATGAAAATTGAGTTTAATATGCTTATGATATAATGAAACAGGTGCAGTAAATGAAAACTGAAAAATAAGAGGGAAATGCCATATTTATGCCCACTAAAAATACAAGTTTAAGCAGGTTAATATGATATTAACATTTTGCATCTCGCCCTCCTCCCACCCATAAACCAAAAAAATCACAGGGAAGTGGAACACAATGATCTTCTGTATGAGCCCATGGGCCGACTTCAACCAACATCACTGTGATCTCCTACATGCCACCACCTATTACCCCTCCTTACGAGGTCACAAGCAGTCTGGCACCACATACATTACATAAAAGAAAATGCTACAGTTATGCTACACTATCAATAATAGTTTAAGCAGGTTAATATAGTAGTGGGAAATTGTGTATAGTTGTATGTCGCCCTCTACTTTTCATAGTTTATGCTGTAGATCAGGTCGGCAACCTTTTGGTGGACGCGGGCCTCATTAGTGATCCGTGGCACGAGGAAAGGGGCATACATGATGGGAGGGTGTACCCCCCCCCATATATTTTTTGTTGCATGACTAAAGGTGTTTAGATGCAAAATAGTGCAATATTTCTAACTTTAAAAAAAAATAATGCTCAAGATTTTTCAAATTTTGGCAAAATAATGTTGCCATTAACAGGATCGTTACAACAAACTGTGAAGTTATATGCAATTCGTTACAGTACGCTACAATGTAATCACCGGTCATTAATGTGAAGTTTGATTTTGCATATCCTTTGTAAGAGTACCGATCTTCGGTTCGATAGTATGTGGAAGTGGCGAGTCGGAGCACCCCTTCAATGTGGCCATCACAGGCATACCAACACACACTTTCGGCTTGTGATACACGCATTACAGGCTCCTCACACGCTCAAACGCCACCCAGCCTACCGCATGCGCTTTCCAGTGGTCCCTTGGAAAAATGAACGACCTTGAGGCAAATTTTCCTTAAAAAATGGCTAAATACTGCACTCTTTTGCATACAAGCATCCTTAGTTATTCAAATAATTCTCAAAGGAGAGGGGACGCATCCCCTTACTTACCCAGATAACCTCCTTGGCAGGTTTGAACACGTACCATGTTCTTAGATTTACGCCTTCACACTCATACCTTTCTGCAATGTTGGAAAGGTCTACCATCAGTATTTATACCGCGTAATCTATCTTTGAACGGACCCTTCCCAAACATGCGGCCAGTTGTTTGGCATGTGCAACAAGATGTGTAAATTATGTGATGACGACAGCAATAGCAACGACTCACGCTAATATAATGACGATGGAAGTAATATCAGATCGACTGTACGCTTGTCGCTTGTCCAGATAGGAGATATAATATCGATTATTTTAGTGATGCCTCGGTTTTACAACCTACGCACGTTGTCTTTTCTTGTTTGCCGACCCCTGCTGTAGATGAATCTGTCATTGACTGTTAGGATTTTGGACGAATTTGGCTGATAGCTTTGGCTCAAGTTGAGTGCTCGGGTTTCCCTGCTGAGAATCGGGGTTCTCCATTTGTTCACGTTGGGAGAATGCATGCGTGCGCATGGGAGTCTTCAGCAGGCCTACGCTGTGGCCGGAAAGTTGGATGGTCCCGGGCGCCTCACGGCAACCCGTAAGCCCTTAGTTGGCAGCTTAGCTGTGTTAATTGTTTGACGTTTTGATGTTTAGTGCCTGTACTATGGTGACCGATCTTGTAAACAATTCCCACATATTTTGAAGGTAATCTACATCTCTCATTAAGTGGCCCCAGGGTTCTCGGATCCAGAGTGACACTGTGATAGGCTGTCCAGTATCTAGCCTAGCCTTATGATGGGGCTTGCTGTTACCGACGTAGGCCTATACAACATAGTGTATTAGGCTACAGAACCTGGCCCGATGATGGTAGTTGTCGACCGTACGTTTGGCGCTCTAGCCTAGCTCTGGAAGGATGGTTACCGTACTGATTTTGTCCTATACTTGGTGTGCTGCTGCCGAGCCTAGCCCGACGATTGGGTTAGGGCCGACATGGTGCCA
>JAODUJ010101042.1:0-11488 GCA_027564615.1 Psolus chitonoides | reverse complement strand
TTCTATTTTTCGCAAAATAAAAGTTATTCTACTAAAACTATGTTTTCTATTAGAGCCAACCACAGTCTTTGCATACATCATACAATTTCATTTAAACCAGCTTCAATGACTCCAATAAACCCATTTCCTTTTTCATATTGGTTTGGACCCCTTTATTGTGAAACATGCCCTAGGCTGACCCTCCTAGGCTATCCGGGGACTGGTCTTCTAGGTAGTATTAATAATAATTAACTCGCCCATTCTTATTGTATTACTGGGGACAGTGGTTAGCCGGGGGAATGGTCTTAGCTGGTATTAATAGTAATAGACTGACTCATTCCCAAATTGTTTATTACTGGGGACTGGTCTTAATTACTTGAGGGATTGATCCATTCCCATTGTATTCATGGGGACTGGTCCTTGGTTCGCCGGAGACTGGTCTTAGGTAGTATTATTGATAACAGACTCACCCATTCTCGTTGTACTACTGGGAACTGGTCCTTGGTTCGCCAGGGACGGGTCTTAAGTAGTATTAATGATAACAGGCTCAACCATTCCCATTGTATTACTGGGGCCTGGTATTAGGTTAGCCAGGGCCTGTTCTCAGGCAGTAATAATATTAGTATGAGACTGACCCATTCTCATGTTATTACTGGTCTTAGGTTAGCTAAGGACTGGTCTTAGGTAGTAATAATAGTAATTGACTAAACTGTTCCCATTGTATCACTGGGGACTTGTCCTAGGCTGACCGGGAACTGGTCTTCTAGGTAGTAATAATAATAAATAACTCACCCATTCCCATTGTATTACTGGGGACTGTTCCTATGTTAGCCAGGGAATGGTCTATTACCAAACTGACTCATTCCCAAATTGTTTATTACTGGGGACTGGTCTTAATTACTTAAGGGACTGACCCATTCCCATTGTATTACTGGGGACTGGTCCTTGGTTCGCCGGGGACTGGTCCTACAGTAGGTAGTATTAATGATAACAGACTCACCCATTCTCGATGTACTACTGGGAACTGGTTGGTCCTCGGTTCGCCAGGTCTTAGGTAGTATTAATGATAACAGATTCAACCATTCCCATTGTATTACTGGGGCCTGGAATTAGGTAAGCCAGGGACTGGTCTTAGGAAGTATTAATATTACTATGAGACTGACCCATTCCCATTTTATTAGTGGGGACTCATCTTAGGTAGTATTAAATTGATAACAGACTCACCCATTCCCATTGTATTACTGTGGTCCTAGGCTTGTCGGGGACTGGTCTGAGGTATTATCAACAGTAATAGACTAACCCATTCCCATTATATTACTGGGGACTGGTCCTAGGCTATCCGGGGACTGGTCTTAGGTAGTATTACTAGCTGGCGACATGCAGGTCTTAGGTAGTAATAATAGTAAGAGACTGATCCATTCCCATTGTATTAGTAGGGACTGGTCTTAGGTTCGCTGAAGAGTCTTGGGTAGTATTAATGATAGGACTGACCCATTTCAATTGTATTATTGGGGACTCGGGGACTGGTCTTAGGTAGTACCAATAATAATTGACTCCCCCATTTCCATTGTATTACTGGGGACTGGTGCTAGGTTAGCCGGGGACTGGTCTTAAGTAGCAATAATAGGCTAGTAATAGACCGACTAATTCCCATTGTTTATTACTAGGGGCTGGTCCTAGGTTAGTCGGTGACTGGTCTCAGGTAGTATTAATAGTAATAGACTAACCCATTTCCAATGTATTACAGAGGACGGTCCTAGGTTAGCTGTAGACTAGTCTTAGGTAGTATATATTGATAGCAATAGACGGACTCATACCTATTGTATTACTGGGGACTGGTCCTAGGTTCGCCAGGACTGGTCTTAGGTAGTATTAATGATAACAGACTCCCCCATTCCCATTGTATTACTGGGGCCTGGTCCTAGGTTAGCCGGGGAATGTTCTTAGGTAGTATTAGTAGTAAGACACCCACCCATTCCCATTGTATTACTGGGGACTGATCCTAGGCTTGCTGAGGATTGGTCCCAAGTAGTAATAATGCCTACACACTCACTTTGCCGGGGACTGTTCTTAGACTGCCTCATTCTTGTTGTTTTACTGGGGACTTGTCCTAGGCTTACCAGAGACTGGTCTTAGGTAGTATTATTGATAACAGAATCGCCCATTCCTATTGTATTATGTGGTCCTGGGCTCATCGGGAACTGGTGTTAATAGTAAGAGACTGACCCATTCCTATTGTATTACTGGGGAGTGGTCCTACAGTAGGTTAGCCAGGCACAGGTCTTGGGTAGTATTCATGATAATACGCTCACCCATTTCCATTGTATTACTGGGTACTGGTCCTAAGTTTGCCGGGGACTGGTCTTAGGTAGTATTAATTGTGAGAGACTGACTAATTCCCATTGTATTACCTGGGACTGGTCCTAGGTTTGCCGGGGACTGATCTTGTGTAGTATTAATGATAAAACTGACCCATTTCCATTGTATTACTGGGGACTGGTCCTAGGTTTACTGGGGACTGGTCTCGGGTAGTATTGATAATAACAGACTCGCCCATTCACATGATATTACTGGGGACTGTCCTAGGTTCATCGGTGAATAGTCTTAGGTAGTATTAATAGACACCCATCCCCATTGTATTACTGGAGACTGGTCCTAGGCTCGTCGGGGACTGTATTAATGATAACAAACTGACACATTGTCATTGTATTACTCGAGTCCTATGCCTGTTAGGGATTGGTCTTAGGCAGTATTCATGATAACAGACTTACCCATTCCCATTTTATTACTGAGAACTGGTCCTAGGTTAGCCAGGGACCTTAGGTAGTATTATTTGTAAGAGACTGGCATATTCCCATTGTATTACTGGGGACTGGTCTTAGGTAGTAATAATATACTGACCCATTCCCATTGTATTGCTGGGGACTGGCCCTAGGCTTACAGGAGACCGGTCTTAGGTAGTAATAATGAAAACGGATTCACCCATTCCCATTTTATCACTGAGGACTGAACCATTCCCATTGTATTAATGGGGACTGGTCCTAGGTTTGTCTGGGGCTGGTCTTAGGTAGTATTAATAGACTGACCTATTCCCATTGAAATACTGGGGACTGTTGTTAGGTGATAGACTGACCCATTCCCATTGTATTACTTGGAATCGGTCCCAGGTTTACCAGGGACTGGTCTGAGGTAGTAATAATAGTAAAAGACTGACCCATTGCCATAGTATTACTGGGGACTGGTTGTAGGCTTGCCAGGGACTGGTCTCAGGTAGGATTAATGATAACAGACTCACCCCTTCCAATTATATTACTGGGGACTGGTCCTAGGTTTGCCAGGGACTGGTCTTTAGTATTAGTAGACTGGCCCTCCACTGTTCATACAGAGTACTTCACTCCTTGGTGCGAACAACAGTAAAATTGTGCTCTTTGTCATATTTGAATTCTTCACAATAAAGTATCATTGTTGTTGAATAGTATCATGCTTGTATCTCTTTACATTACCATGGTTACTTGTTATTAGCATGCTTACAAGAATATAAATATTGTTCGTGATCTGAAATGTTGTGTTGTCAACTGAGAGGATTACCCAAAAGGGTTTGAAACTACATGACTGTTGCAGAATAACGGTCGGCCACGTGACACAGATTACCCAATCAGGTTGGAGGATTTCATCGAAACACAATCAGAGGTTGTAGAAATCTACTGATATGGACACGGTTGGTCACTGTAAACCATGCATGATAAAGAATTGGAACAGCTAGGGTTGCAACTTGCAAGGTAACTGTTTAGCCTCCTCATGTCGAATCTTGTAATGTACAGCGTATGCTCACAGCACACTTTGAAATCAAATTAAAATGATAGAATCTAAATCACCAATATTTTGGTTTCATTTGCAGATGTTTTCGTGTAGCACTCTGCAGGTTGACCCATCACTCAGGTACAGTAATTTCTTTTTCTTGAGAAAACTGGCCATCACCCCTGAAAAGGCTTCACTCATTCCAAATCTCTTTGATACTGGTCAGCTCAACTGATGTTATGTTATATTCAACAGTGAAGAATTATGTATCCTGAGAGGACCATCATTGTCATTTGTAGTGAGTAAACCAACTCTACTTGTAGTGTTAATCCCACAATGATTGTCTAGGTTCAGAGAAAATTTCTGATCAACTACCTGATTTTGATAGTATGGATGAGTACAGTGTGGTAATGTGCATGTGAGAATTATTTCTTAAATTGGACAGGTAACATTTCCGGATAACCCAATGCGGGTAGTGGGTACATCATGGCACAATGTATTAGTGGTGTGCATTTACATAGAGCCTGTAGTGGGCAGATGAATGTCTAAAGTCATTCATGGTTAACAGAGGTACAATGGTGCATACAGGTCCAAGCAATATTTGTAGACTTGTGCATGACTTATATACCAACTTTCATATCTTCTTGTGACAGAAAATAAATGGCAATTGTGAACTCAATTGGTTTTCCAGGTACACCATTGGCCATAGAGAAGGTGTTGATAGCCAACCGTGGGGAGATAGCCTGTCGGGTTATAAGAACTGCAAGACGTCTTGGGGTCAAAACTGTGGCTGTGTATAGCGATGCAGACCGGAACTCAATGCATGTTGCCATGGTAATTCTTTTATATTCTACATTCTTACTGACTGCCTAGCCTAGGGGTTAGAGCAGGCCAGTGCCTCTGATCATGCATTCGACAATTAATGTGGAATTTGGAAGTGGCAGGTCCTAAAATGGCCCCTGGTTCCCCACAAATCCACATAAACCAGGTTCCACATTTCTTACAAAGTAACTCCTATTTCTGGCATCAATAAAATCACCCTTGTACCAAACATTTGAAAAAAGGTGCATACTACCATCTTGTGTGCTTGTACCCAACAATTGAAAGTATGGAGTTCGTCCTGGTGACATGTTCTACCAGCCTGTGGTTCTTAGTACGGTACCAAGTATGTAATAGCAATGAAATGTGCTAATATTTGATGCAGATTCAGGCTTTAATCTTAAATGGGGATTCAAAGTGTGGTATATGAATTACAATATTGTTGTCTCTGATGTTCATGTCTACATCAAATGTTGTATTTTATTTATCCTAACAGGCAGATGAGGCGTACCACATTGGACCAGCCCCACCCACACTCAGCTACCTCAGCAAAGAAAAGATAATGGAAGTTGCCAAGACTTCCGGTGCTCAGGTAATATGCTCTGAACTATTAGCACTATCTTGCAGACAAGGCTCCTGTTAACGTGTGTCCATACATCCAGACACATTTTTTATTCCTTGCCAGAAGCAGAAGGAATCCATGCAGTCACTCATGCGTGTATGTGTGTGTAACGCTTCTTGTAACCATCTAAATCAATGATGCAATGTCCGATCATTCTCATACTCATATCTGGGTGGTAGAATCACCCATAGTGAGTAGATGGTCCCTATTCTTTTGTTCATGTCAAAAGTCATCTGAGGTCAACAGAGGTTAAATGGTAAAAACATTGTAACCTGTAACTTGATAGGGCAAACTTCAATTCAGCTCATACTGTACTTACATGTGTGTTCATCATAGTTAGTATATAACCCTAATAGTGTTTTTGGTTAAAGTCAAAGGTCAGCAGAGATCAAATAGTGAAAATCTTGTATCCACCATAATTTGATAGAGCAACAGCTCATACTTGGTATGTGTGTTCATCATGGTTAGTACATGGACCCTGATGTTTATGATTGAGGTCAAAGGTCATCTGGTGTCAGCAGAGTCAAACAATAAAATGAGGTTTTGAATCTAAAGGCAAGGAATTGTGAAGCCCTCTGCTTCTGTTCACGGTCAGCTTTGTGATGGTTTGAAATTTTCTTTGGCTGTCAAAATCACATGGTCATGGAACAAAATTCAGCTGGAATATGTGTGCTTTTTGGCAAAATACATGCAAAATATCATCAGTGTTTATGTGGCCCCTGTCTAACAGTATGTGGTTGTTCTGATCATGATAAATGAGCCAATGATATCTTCCATGTTCATCCTCTAACAGGCGCTGCTCCAAGCTATCGTTACCAGGATGAAGAAGACCCTCGATGATGACGTCTATATGCCATTATTTCCAAAGAGGTTTGTTTCTCTTGTGAATAATCCTTGTTGTCTATATTTGTCCTGTTTGATTTATGTTAACACAATAAACAATTAAAACTGATATTGTAGGGAAGTTTTAAAATGATATGTAATGCGATTAGAGGTGGTTTGGTGCAGTGGATTGAGAGACCAATTGCACTACAGAGGCATGGGTTCAATTGCTCTACAGAGGCAAGGGTTCAATTGCACTACAGAGGCATGGGTTCAATTACACTACAGGGGCATGGGTTCAATTGCACTACAGAGGCATGGGTTCAATTGCACTACAGAGGCATGGGTTCAATTGCACTACAGAGGCCTGGGTTCAATTGCACTACAGAGGCATGAGTTCAATTGCACTACAGAGGCATTAGTTCAATTGCACTACAGAGGCATGGGTTTGATTGCACTACAGAGGCATGGGTTCAATTGCACTACAGGGGCATGGGTTCAATTTCAACTTGTGTCTTCATACTTGCTCATCAAAAGCTGCACTACAGTTGTTAAGTCTTGCCATTTCTGGTTTTGTTTTAGTGAGAAGCAATTAATTCCAGGGTAATTAAGTTGATTGGATAGGTTTCGGCAAGGCTGTTCTACATTGGTGACAGACAGGTTGCTACCGCTTCTCTCAGCATTTAGGAAAGCGGCTAAAAGTTGAGAGTTTCACTTACTTCTGCCTGATGGTGACGTTAAATGGATGTTCCTTGTTACTCTCTGAACACTGTTCAAGGAGAGAAGACGAGCTTTTGCTGGTGTTCATCCATTATCACAGTTCAGGGTTCCTTGATGAGCTGTTTTGACTTTCTGAACCTGTAGAAATGTAATACTATAAACATTCGTATCATTAACATTTAAGGTACACAGAGGGTTTGTTCCAGCTACGAAACCAGTCTCGAAACACAATTTGTCATATATGCATATCACCAGAAATTTCCGAAAATTACGATTTTGCTTTCGTCGGAGGCTTAATCCCAAGTATAGCTGATTAGAATTGGACAAAAAATTGAAATAAGATTCAAGGGTGTCTCTCAGTATTTTAAAAAACTACTGCTGTAAATATGAAAACGATAACTTCAGTTTCAGTCTATTAGAGAAATCGTGCAATTGGTATTGTGCATCTTTTAGAACGTGAATACACGGTTTTTGAAGCCAGCAACGTTTGGACTACCCCAAAAGACATTGGTGTGAGACATTTTTGTGTCGACAAAATTGAAATTGTTTACCGATATCTGTCTACACAGCATTTTGGGAGTAAACAAAGGTCGTTAGACGTTATTACATTGAAAATACTTCTGGGATATGTAAAATGAACCACAAACCTACCAGACCCTGTATGTACCTTCATGTGGCATCATTTGTGTAAACAGTCCCTGTACCTAGTATGCAACAGTGGCCGTGTTTTAGACAACTGTTAGCTGACTGTTAGTTGACATATATATGGTCATATCCACACCATATATGGTAGGACGATGACCATATATGTCAACAAACAGTCAGATAACAGTTGACAAAAACACGGCCACTGTATGTACGTACATGTGTGATACGGTTGCTGCATCACTATCAATCATAATAACTGGGTTGCTCATTCACGGAGAGTCTTCCCACCCTTTTAGTTGTTAGTTTCAACTCGGGTCAGTGTGTTAACATGCTACTTTGTTTTGATATTTCTCCTGTGCAGTATGTTGGAGCAGAAAGGAGCCATGGCATTTATGCAGAGGCAGTTCTGGTCATGTGTTAAGGTGGGTGAATATTATTTTAGGACTGACAATTAGTGATGGATTTTCAGAATTGAGTGATTTAGTATTTGAAAATTGTTTTGAATAAATGTCTGTGAATAATTGTATCGTAAATAGGATGCAAGTGGAGGTAGTGACTACCAATGGTACTTGCATCTCTCGATCTAAGGAGTCCCTAGGGTGCTATGGTGTGTCCTTGAGCAGGACACTTTACTCCACCCAATCCAGTCCACCCAGCTGGAAATTTGTACTAGCTTCGGCTTGGAGTTATCCAGCGATGGACTGACATCCCATCCTGGGGAAGATTCATACTCTTGTCCACTCCACATCAAGGAAACTAACACCGGCCTTATGAGCCATGTAGGCTCAGGAGAAGAATATAGGCTCAGGAGCCATATAGGCTCAGGAGAAGAATATAGAGCCATATAGGCTCAGGAGAGGAATATAGGCTCAGGAGAAGAATATAGGCTCGGGAGCCATATAGGCTCAGGAGAAGAATATAGGCTCAGGAGCCATATAGGCTCAGGAGAAGAATATAGGCTCAGGAGAAGAATATAGGCTCAGGAGCCATATAGGCTCAGGAGGAAAATCCTTCTCCGTAAGGAACTAGCCTGACTAACCTCTTTAAAGATTAATTTCTTCAAAATAATGATTTTGGACCTGTCAAAATTGAATAAGGAATAAGAGATATATAAAAATATTGTGCAGAGAATATCCTCTATTGATATCACATTTTATGATTTGATAGTATTTTTAATACTATTTGATAGTATTTTTGTAGTATTTATTAGTATTTTTGATATTATTTGATAGTTTTTCATATAGTATTTCATAGTATTTTTGATTGAAAATACTGATTTCTTAGTGAGGAAAAGTGATTTTGAAAGTTGACAGCTCTGGATGATGGATAAATTATTTCATCTGGCATCCTACAGCCAGGCCTACCTAGAAACAGTTATCCTGTCAGTTCCTGCTGGAAATAGATCTATTGTCATGACTAGGATACAAGAAACCGGATCTTTGGGATGCCTGCAGGCAGCTCACTCCCTTTTTCCTGCAGGCAGATCTCTCCCTTTGTGCTACACTAGAAGTTAGTAACCTTTGGTGGATCCTGCAGCCAGGCCTGCCTAGAAATAGTTATTGTGTCATTTCCTGCTGTTAGATCTATTGCTATGACTAGGATACAAGGAACAGGATCTTTGGGATGCCTGCAGGCAGCTCTCTTTCTTTGTCCTACACTGGAGGTTGATAACCTTTGATGGATCCTACAGCCCGGCCTACCTAGAAATAGTTGTCCTGTCAGTTCCTGCTGTTAATAGATTTATTGTCATGACTAGGATACAAGGAACCAGATTTATGAGATGCCTGCAGGCAGCTCTCTATTTGTCCTACACTACAGGTTGTTAACCTTCAGTGGATCCTCCAGCCAGGCCTGCCGAGAAATTGTTTTCCTGTCAGTTCCTGCTACAAATAAATCTATTGTCATGACTATGATGCATGGATCATACCATGATCTCTGGTCTGCATGCAAGCAGCACTCTTGTCTTCATCCTACACAGTGGGTGATAATTAATCCCTCAAAGACAATGGTGAACAATCCTGCTCTCTTTACTAGGCTCAACTTCAAATGAAGATCTTGGCCGTCGGAAGTGTCAAAACTTGTTACACATTACGATGCCGGTTGATCTTCTTTTTCCCCTTGAAAAGGATGGTGCCATGAAAGCTGTTCCTAGCAGGAATAACGGCTGGGTTCATACAGTAATGGAAAATCCTGGGAATTCCTGGAATTTAAAACTATCATGGAAAGTCGTGGAAAAGTTATGGAATTTTGTTACTTTTTCTCATGATGCATGTATGACCTGCA
Organism: Psolus chitonoides; assembly: GCA_027564615.1. NCBI lineage: Eukaryota > Metazoa > Echinodermata > Holothuroidea > Dendrochirotida > Psolidae > Psolus > Psolus chitonoides. Next base: position 1,797 of record JAODUJ010101042.1, on the reverse strand, counting down.
CCTGTTGCATGTGTAATGCAACATGTGTTATGTTTGTGGTACTCAGTGGTCTTGTTTCAAACTGGAAGGGGTTGGCCATCTTGTTGATAATAATCCACACTGCCATTATTTTCAGTGCTGTACATAGACTCCTAAGATGTAAAAATCAGCATAGAATTGGTCATGGAAACCCTCATTTTGCCCTGGAAAGTCACAGAAAATTCATGGAATTTCATTTTTAGGTCGTCCGAGTAGACCTTATGGCAGCATCTTCGTGTGTCTGTCTGTCTGTGTGTTGGAAACTTTTAGTACACACTTTTTGTTTTGTTCTTATCTTTTTCAAGCAAACACACAGTATCGTAGATTGGATCATAGGTGCAACATGGGTTCCTTTACATGTTAATAAGGTCTAAGGTCACATTCCAAGGTCAAAGGTCCTCTGAAGTCAAGATGTAAAATAGCCTGAAAATTGGTCTCAATTGAAAAGTTGAGGTTCAATTGCAACCAAACTTGGATCATCGGTGCAACATGGGTACCTTCATATGTTAATGAGGTCAAAGGTCACATACCAAGGTCACAGGTCATTTGTGGTCAAGTTGTATAGTAGCCTGAACATCGATCTCATTTGAAAAGTCGAGGTCCAATTGCCACTAAACTTATATCGTAGGTGCAGCTTGGGTACCTTCATATTTGATTAAGGTCAAAGGTCATCTGAGGTCAACATATTTCTTTTCCCTCAATGTATATTGATAAATCATTTAATTTACTTCAGGAAATTCACTTACCTATACGGATGACCTATTTTGCATCCTTGGTGCTATTGTCCCTCCACTGGAGTCTGGAAACCTTACAAATACCTAAAGGTTTTCAAATTGGTGGTTATATATTTTTGCCTCCACTGTAGAAGACATCTAAACTCACTCAACAACAATTTCTCTTTTTGTTTTATTAGCTCCTGGGCAATGTACTGAGCTGGAACAGATTGATTGATCAGCAAGTACTCATCGAAATCGCAATAGACGGACTCCTGAACAGATACATACTACTCTCATTACAGAACTCAGAAATTGATGAATTGAGTCTATCAAAATGCCAAAGGGTAAGCGATATAATATTGTTTATTGACATAGAATTCCCATAAGGCATCATCATCGATCAGCTGCCATGCAGGCGACAACCAACCTATTCCATTCCTCCCTTTTGCTGGCCATGGTGAGGATGTCGTATGGAATTAGACCTTGTCTATCTAGAAGGCCTTCATGTTTTGGTGGAGGTCAAAGGTCATGTGAGGTCAAACACCAGAAAACCTTGTAATGAGTTCATACTTGGTGTATATGTTCATCATTGATTGTACATTGTCTCTCATTTTCTGTGGTGGAGGTCAAAGGTCATTTGAGGTCATTAAGCACTGAAAACCTTGTAAATACTGTTCTTGACAAGGCATACTTTGAGCTCAAACTCAGGAAGTTAGGACCTTCATAGTAAGTTCATGATTCCTATCGATTTTGGTGGAGGTTGACGGTCATCTGAGGTTGGGGGAGGTCAACAATGGAAATATTTGTAAAACACCATACTTGACTAGGCAAACTTTGATTGAGCACATAAATTGTTTGTATGATAATTTACAAGGAGTTGAGAGGTATTGATACCTTTTTGTGCTGGCCAATGTCATCCGAGATCAACATAGGTCAAACAAGGACAACCTTCAAATCATGATCGTGGTATCTTCTTCTTTTTTTTTTTCATCCGATTTAACGTCAGTTTTCCACTTCTAGTGGGTTAGACGGTTCATGGCTGCATGAACAGATCTGCGCCAAT
>JAODUJ010100931.1:0-11495 GCA_027564615.1 Psolus chitonoides | reverse complement strand
CAACAGTCCATTTTAGTCCGTCGGAGGGGGCGGCCGCCCCCCCCCCCCCCCCTTACTATATGGAAGCTCCGCCACTGCGTGGTGTGACTTGTGTCAGATGTACCATTCATAATCCAAACATTGGACATTGGAATCCGAAACTTTTTGTGCGCTCCGCTCGCATTAGTGTTCACTTTACTTCTTATAAAGAAGGATACTGGCCTACATACTCAAGACATTTGAAACTGCATGAAGGACAGCGCTATGGAAATCCATCGTTGGAGTCCGACTTTGATGTCACAATAAGCAAGTAAGCAAGTCACTTCTTATGGTGGTGTCACTATTTGCGAATAACTCGAAAATTATACATGACAACTGAATTTTGTTTTAGTGCATGACACGCGATCAGTTTTTTTTTCAACTTAATGTCATGTTATCTGGTGTTATTCGCGCCAATTGTGCTATTTATATCGGATATCGGATATGGTCGCTTCGCGCGCAGTAACCGGGCGGATTCTTCTTCATGCCTTGTTATGTAGCGCTATTTGTGCCGAACCTGCCGATTATAACCCAAACCTCGGAAATGAGACTTTTGTTTCAGTTTTTTCTTTTTTTTTGGCCATATGATATCACTAATTGTGCCGAAGGGTGCGAGAGTCAAAACCCACCCAGTTGGAATTTCAGTACTGTCCGTATATCTCAACGGCAAAAATGTCCGCCCCCAGGTTCGAAAACGTTCCTACGTCCATAGTACCCAGCACAAATATATCTGAGTCTGCAATGGAAAAAATCGAAAAAATCAAAATATTTGATTGAAATGTGGATAAGTTACAAATATATACTAGCTCCATGATGGGCGTCCGCAGAAAAAAAATCCAGGGAGGAGCAAGCAAGTTCTCAAGGTGGCTTGACACCCTCAAAAGTGTGGCCGGCGAAGCCGGAAACCGCGAGCGCCGAAGGTGCGAAGCCCTTTACGGGGAATACTTTTTGAGAAATCAGATGGCTCCTGTGGCCTTTTTAGAGTGTTTTCAGTGCCAAATGATTAGTTCCAGAATGCTCAAATGCTAAGAAAAATGTATGGTCTGTCATGATTATTGTAAGACAGTCAACACCAGTTGTACCACCGCAGTGATTTCTATGTAACACAGAGAACTGGTTGGTCACTGGAAACTGGTTGGCATTCACCCACTCCTTGTTGCCTTTCCGTGAATAAATAATCAATCAAAGAAACATTGTGCTAATTTTGCTTATATCGTGACCTTTGTGACCTTCATAATTAACCTTAAATTTATAGGTGAGGGTGTAAACCAAGCAATCACACCTTATGTGCCATCTCATAATGGATTGATCTAGAATAGATGCCTGCCTTTAAACAAAATTATACAATACAAATTGTGCAGATACTGCGACCACACATTAGTTGCCTTTCAAAAACTGATTGATTATACTGTTATATAGTGTTTCTCCCTCCTAACAGCTCCTAACAGCTACTAACAATAGTAGCCCCACGTCTTTGGGCGACCATGTTATATAGTGTTTAGCCTCGGCTAGCTCAGATAATCTTGTTGACCGAAAATGTTCCTTGAATAACTGAAAATGTTCCTTGAACATAGCCGAAAATGTTCCTTGAATATAGCTGCATAAATTCCTTTGACGAACAAAATAAACCACGTAGCCTATCAGTATAATCGATGGGCTACGCTAAAGACTGTTAGATATCTCCATAAAAAATGTTCGAGTCGAGACGAAGAAAAACACGCAAGAAAGTTTTAATAAATCTTTCATGTCCTTTCCCTGGCTCTGATTTTATTATTATTATTCTCGAAGTCAACATGAGAATATAGGTGATTCTCAAAATTAGGTTAATGTAATTCTTCCATGAACGTAGCTCCATTTAGGCTAGCACGATTAAAAACTGACTGGTCGCATCCAAAAAGCATTCTCCAAATTCGTCTTATGAAACTGATTCCTAAAAATCGCTTCCCAAGTCGTTCTAAAACGTTGCGAATATTATGATTCAAAATAATTAGTTTTCTGCAAATCTAGGATGTTCAGCTAACAAAATTACGCAGGTTCAGTAAGCAACAGTAAAACACTGAATGAATGGCGTTCTCTGAGACGCTAGCTATACCGAAATTTACGGACGTAATCGTGAATGCACTAAATTCACGGTTCTGATTGGACAATAGTGTCAGCTGATCTTAGGCCGGCACAGACTCTGGAAAAGATGTTTTAGTTTTACATCTGCCTTTATCGATTTTACTAATAAAGGAGGACTCGTTTTGCTTCAAACAGGATATCGAAACTGCACCTAAAATGTTACTGCATTTTAGAAATAAATTGCAGACCATTCGGACAAAGCGGACACAAACGCTCTGAGGGATAAATTTATTTGGTGCAAATAAATATTGAATTCACTTTTAAAACAGCTGAAACTAGGTCTTAAGATAACAAAAGGACCTGGAAACTGGGACGACGGTACATAAGGTTGTTCTCTATCACGACATATTGACGGGAGATATCGAAATACTCAATCTTTTTGTAATAAACGATCTCAGATGTGTTGATATCACATTATCGAAATCACGTAATAGGTAGGGCAACACGTATTTAAAGCATTTGACGTACAGAGCTATGCAATAAGCTACCAAGGGCGCTCGGGCAAGATCCAGGTATATTACCAAGAAGGATTATATCGTTATACGACAAGGACGTTTGCGCAAGATCCAAGCCTACTCTGAGTGTCGATTATAACTGTTGTTTACCTTCCGTGGCTTAGCGGGTAACGATGCTGTACACCGCCTAAGATTCGGGAATAAATCGGACTGAAGGCATTTGAGTTAGGGTGGTCATATCGTCATACGACACTATGACGATGACGATTACGACGGCGATTGCAACGACAATAATGATTGTTGCTTATGTAAATTGTAATCTCCAGTGCCTATCTTGATATTTATCTCTTTCTCGAGGTCAGTGAATCCTGGCGTCTACCATTCATGCCTAGTTCAGTCCACATTCAAAGATGCCGTTACATTCTAGGACCGCGTTACATTCTAGGACCGTGATTTATGGATTTGACCTTGGTGGACCAAAGAGAGTGTATTAGATTACACCTTCCGATCCTGATATCACTGCTGCAAATAAACTACACAATAGCTAATGGCCAGCGGGAGTTTTATTATCAGCGCTGGATTTTGACCAGCTCTCAAGGTCGGTCGTAAAATAGTTGTGATTAATTACCTACAACTTGGTGATGTGGATCGACCTCTCATGTTGGTCCTGGGGAGTTACACTATTTCCCTTGTGCCAGGGGTGACATCAGTGAAATGGGGAAGGAGGCCTCGTCACATTCAGGAAGTGCTGCCTTCCCCGTCTGGGAAAAATTACCTTTTGTCAGGGAGACAAAATGAAGGGCTATACAGCAAATGGGGTGTAGTGCTGTTTGTCTAGATCCCTCCCACATCAAGGAAAGTCTCACTCTCCCAACTGGGAAAGTTCTCCCATTGCCTTATTTGTATGGGTGTTGCCCTCCTTTCACACCTCATTGGACAATTCCTGGGGCCACCATTGCCTAGTGCATCTCATGACTAGTTACTCCTCCTTTTGTTAATTTGAAGGAGGTCAGTGACTGTGCCGTTTGCCAAGGAGAACATACTAAAATGTTGCAATTTGTTGAGTCATTCAGACAAGATTTCTTGGAATTTATTTTCAGGGAATATTGCTACATGAAGAAGTTAGGAATGTTGTATTATTTGAAATTTAGAACTTGGGCCAGTCCTGGGTTGGGCAACCAGGTTCTTCATATGATAATATCTAATCATATAAAGATCAGGGGCGGCACCAGGGGCGGCACCTCAGGGGCGGGACCCGGATTTATTGAGTTATCCAACAGGGGCGGCTCAGAGGTCTGAGTTAATTATCTGCTGGCAACACAATTGTTTTTATTAGATGGGTTGACACTTCGCAAAAACACAAGCTCACTGAGCTCCGTATATAAATATTTCATTTCTTTACCTTTTGAGAAGTTGGGGTATCGCAGTACACATCACCACTTCTTGAGGTCTCCTGATCGTCTGTACTTTCTTTAGTATTAGCCTATCTTGCTCCATTCGAACCATTCACCATTTTGACTAGATAATGCAGATGTATCTGTGTAAAATTTAATGAAGCCAAAAAATGTGTCAGTTCTCAATACTTATCACCCACTAAAAGGTATTGCTATGGTCTGTAAATATTTAAAGAAACAATGTAACAATTTCAGTCAACCGCTGTGTCTAGACCGTATCAAGGCTATTAGTGTATACAATTTTTGTGTGGATGTCGACCAAGATCAGGTAGCATGTTACTGTTAAAGGACTGTCCACACATCATGTGTGTTTTTTGTGACCGTTTTTGAGGTTAAGTTAAGTTAAGTATAAAAAGTTTAGTATAAATTGTAGTGGGTGATGTTAGTTGATGATTCCTCTCAAATGTGGACCAGTCCAGTATATCTGCACTGATCAGTCAAGTTCCGTTATGTGATGCTTTAACCATGGAGGTAAAAATTTCCCTTCATGCTCTAACTACAAACAACAAGTAGGTATATTCAATTAGGCTAGTTTTGGTAATAGAATATTTTCAAAAAGAATCATGCATTTATGGTCACCTCGTCCAAGAAATGCAACCCACACATGGGGGTGGGCATGTGATTTCCTTATTTTTATTAGGCATTATCTTGACCTTGTGCCATAATTTCTCAGATACCTTTTCTTCAACCTGACACTCTGTAGAATTGACCCACAACATTTTCCAGCACATCTTCAAAAAGACGCATGTGCATGAGCCCTTGACCATCATCACAGTTTCACACCCTCCGATTCTCTGAACTTAAATAATCAGTGCCTGTGATCAGCAAACATAGTCATGGGCTCTGACACTGGCATGTTGATCGAGTCGAAAGGTGGCGAGCTGGGTGTAACAAACTCAAGCTATACTGTATAGGGGACCCGAGTTGTCAGAGTTATCAATTAGCCTACCAATTACCGTAGCGTAGGCCTTGGCCTAGGGCGCTATATTAACTTAAACTATATATCTTAAACTAAAGCTTGACATCAGTCTCATGTTTTAGCGTCGATGCACACCTCTTCTGCAGTCTTTATGCTATATCTTCGTTGGCAGAACACTGGGCGCGCCTATCTTAAGCTAGGGCTAGGCCGCCCCTAGCCAGTGTACGTAGCTATGTCATAAGCAAGGCTATAGCCTAGTCCTACGCTACGGTTTTTGCCGTAACTTCCCAACGCATAGCGTTAGGCCTAACATAGGCCTGATCTGTATAGTTACTATAGAGATCAGTGGGCCTAGGCCCTAGGCCTAACAATAGGCTATAGAGGGCTTGCATTGACGTCACAGAAGCGTGCAGACAGCGCCCTTCCAGAGGACAAATGTAAACAAAGTAACCCATGCGCGCGAGGTCCGAACGTACGTGAATTACATTGTGCGTAGACAGTCCGCACCCTCTACGTCAATTGTTACATTGTCCCCCGGGAGGGCGCTGCCTGCGTACGTGTGACATCATATGCAAGACCGCTATTGTTGGGTCTCTGTTAGGAGTTTTCGGCACCAAATTACTTTCACAAATGACAATGTCATGATAGTCATACCTATACTTATAATTAGCGCATTATCCACATCACTCCTGTCCGTTTAATTCGAATGCTGTCTTCATTTGGTCGAAGAGAGGCGGAATTTCATTCGCTTTCGCGAATAGTTGAGCTCGTTACTGTAGTTCACGAAGCAAAAGTTGTTGTCAAGCTGCAACGTGACGTCATGTCAAAGACAACGTTGATTGGACAGAAGTAGAAAATCGGATTGCTTTCCGATTTTAATCGCTCTGCTAAGCGATCAAAAAAATAAATCGGATCGGAATGGTCTATCGGAAAACAAATCTGATCGGATATCGTTGCAGTGTGACCGCCCTTAAAGAAAACACACTGGTCCGATTTTCTCCGCGAAAATCGGATCGGACTCCGGAATCGCTGTAGTGTGACCCCGCCTTAAAGCATGCCCACCGCCCAATTCTGTCACTATTATTCATATAAACAGGGTTGCCCGTTGCGAAAGAATACTGAATACTGTACGTGAGCACATTATAACATCGTGCTCTTCATAATCGCATCATCAAACCACGAACTCGTCATGTGGCGCTCAATATAATACGATCGATGTCCATCTGTCAAAAGTGTCCCCATCAAGGACTAATCGAAGTTATATAATTCCATGCAAATCGCGTGTTTCCCCGACCTTTGACGATTTGCCTGTATCTAAGAGAGCATGTTCAACATGAGCTCACTGAGTTTGATTTTGCCAATAAAATGCCATCAAACTCCAGCCCGAATGAAATATTTTACAAAAATATATGTTGTAGAGGATAAAAAATTGTATCGACTAGTGAAGGTCCCATCTTTCTACTATGAAAGATGCAATGATGCAAAGATAATGCAAAGATAAAATCGGGGAAAGTCCCGTCAGCGATGATGTCACTTCATTACTTTTGTAAAAATGCTTTTGTTACTTACTGTTTTCAAACTCAAATTTGTAACTGACAGACTGAAAACGGGATGCTATTCATTCTAATATATATTTCAAGATATAAGTCAGTGAGTCATAGTTGATATCAATAGTAGCCTACATAATGTATTTCACATGTGAGGAAAAAGTGGAAACTTGCAGTTACATTATAAAGGATAAGTGAAGATTTCCAGCAAAGATGATGTAGGAGAGGTATGGTGCTACCACTCTACTCTTATTAAATTGACAAACTAGTCATACCTACATAACCCGGACATGCTATAAAGTTTGATTAATGTGCTACTGGCATAGTTGTGGATGGTTTTTATTATATTGGCAGTTTGTGTAAACTTGCCCTTTAATAAAGGTACGGAGAGGTTTTTTCAGCTACAAAACCAGTAGCGAAACACAATTTGTCATATACATATCACCAAACATTTCCAAAAATTACGATTTTGCTTTCGTCGGAGGTTCAATCCAAGTATAATCAGTGGCGGATCCAGGAAGGGGGGAGGGTGGTACGGGGGTTTAAACCCCACCCAAGAAAGCTGAAATTTTCTTGCAGTGTTTTCCATAATTGTCGGCTTAACGCCCCCCCTACCAGGAGTGAAGACCCTTAAACCCCACCCTTACCAAAATCCTGGATCCGCCCCTGATAATTGAGCAGAATTTGACGAAAATTGAAATAAGATTCAAGGGTGTCTCTCAGTAGTTTAAAAAACTACTGCTGTGTAATATGGAAACGATAACTTCAGGTTTAGTCTATTAGATTAGTAGGCTATTGTAGAGAAATCGTGCAATTGGTACTATGTAATTTTCAGAACGTAACGAGACTACACGTATTTTGAAGCTATCAACGTCTTTGACTACTGTGAAAGACATCAGCGTGAACACTATTTTTGTGCCTACACAATTGAAATTGTTTACGAACCTTTGTTGTACATAGTATTTTGGGAGTAAACCAAGGAGATTAGAACGTTATTATATCGGAAATGCTTTTGGAATATGTAAAAATAACCACAAAACTCGACCGTTTCTCACGAGCGAACCTATCAAACCCTGTATGTATCTTGAAGTAGGTACAAATAGTTCGGAGCTGGAATCAGAGTTCGAACTGTCGGAAATTATGGCCTCCAGGAAAGCGAAAAAACATTGCTTCTTCATCCTAGAAAAGTAAGACAACCTAATTGTTACTCTTATATTAACTGTAATTCAGGTGTGATCAGCCGACCGTTTCGCAGAACTGTTACAATAGGGGATATTCTCCAGCCAAATTTGCTAATGGTAGTTCGTGACGTCACGGACTATCATGCGCATTGAAACAAGAAGAATATCGCCAGTGTGGATTCAATATATGAAGTTACATGCGCGTCAGACTACCAAAATGTCGACTTCAGCGCATGCGCAGTCGGCTGGAGATATCCCCTATTGTCTTGTGTTTTGTATTTCGTTATTCCGTTTTGCCAGAAATTGTTCGTTTTTCACACTGAAGATGTCTTATGTTTCACTCTAGGCCTACGTTAATGTGGTGGTATTTATATATGTGTAGGTCGCGGAACGAAAGCCTGAAAAAAAACTATGATTCCAGCTAAAAGTATCTCATTTATCACTGGATGTTAAGGTGGTGATGTATGTCTGGGTCACGGAACAAAAGTCTGAAATATACTCCGATTCCAGCTGAATGTATCTGATGTAGGCTATGTACTTTATGTTAATGTAGTAGTATATATGTATGTATTGGTCACGCAACAAATGTCCGAAATAAACATTGAATCCAGCTTTGAGTTGGACGGTGGACAATATGGAGGAATCATTTGCATCATTTCGAGGTTCACGGTGGACAATATAGATGGATCATTTGCATCATTTCGAGTTTGACGGTGGACAATATAGAAGGATCATTTGCATCATTTCGAGTTTGACAGTGGACAATATGGAAGGATCATTTGCAGCATTTCGAGTTTGACGCTGGACAATATGGAAGAATCATTTGCATTATTTCCAGTTTGACGGTGGACAACATGGAAGGTTCATTTGCATAATTTCGAGTTTGACGGTGGAAAATACACACAATATGGAGGGATCATATGCCTAATTTCGAGTTTGACGGTGGACAATATGGAAGGATCATTTGCATCATTTCGAGTTTTACGGTGGACAAAATGGAAGGATCATTTGCATCATTTCGAGTTTGACGGTGGACAATATGGAAGGATCATTTGCATGATTTCGAGTTTGACGGTGGACAATATAGAAGGATCATTTACATCATTTCGAGTTTGACGGTGGACAATATGGAAGGATCATTTGCATCATTTCGAGTTTGACAGTGGACAATATGGAAGGATTGATTGCATCATTTCGAGTTTGACGGTGGACAATATGGAAGGATCATTTGCATCATTTCGAGTTTGACGGTGGACAATATGGATGGATCAGTTGCATTATTTCGAGTTTGACGGTGGACAATTGAAGTTTGTCCTATCAAGTTATGGTGGTTATTAGGTTTTCAATGTTTGACCTCTGTTGACCTCAGATGACCATGGACCTCAATAAAAAACAACAGGGAACATGTACCAACTATGATGATAACACATACCAAGTGTGTGAACTCGATTGCAGTTTGCCCTATCGAGTTATGGTGGTTAGAAGGTTATCAGTGTTTGAGCTCTGTTGACCTTGGATGACCTTTGACCTCCACTAAAATTTACAGGAATCAGGTACTGATTATAGTGAATACACATACTAAGTATGAGCTCAATTAAAGTTTGCCCTATTAAGTTATGGTGTTTACAAAAAAAATACAAATATAAATACAATATGGATGGATCATTTGCATCATTTCGAGTTTGACGGTGGACAATTGAAGTTTGCCCTATCAAGTTATGGTGGTTATTAGGTTGGCAGTGTTTGACCTCTGTTGACCTCATATGACATTTGACCCATACTGAAACAATAGGGATCATGTACTTACTAAGAGGGACATACACACTAAGTATGCGCCTAATCGAAGTTTTTCTTATAAAGTTATGGAGTTTACAAGGTGTACAGTGTTCGACCGCTATTGCCTCAGATGACCTTAGACCTCCACCAAAAACAATAGAGACCATGTAATAACTATGGGTAATCCACCACCAAAGTATGAAACAGATCCGACTATGCATCGTTCAGTTATCGTGTTTACAAGCTTTGTCACACATACACAGACACGCACACACACACATACAGACATGGGTGACTGCATACATTCCTTTTGCCTCTGGCAAGGAATAAAAAAAGGAGTATAAACCAGGTATATTCAGGTATAAACCAGGACAAAAGCTTGAATTGGTTACAAAATTTATATCAAATTAATACGAAATGTGGAAGTTTTGGGGGTAAAAACTGTATTTTTGTTCATTTTTGGGGGAAAATATTGGTTTTTAGACGGAATCGAAATTGTACATGACCAATTAACGTTAAACTTTATAATGAGGTATAAGCCAGGAACAAACTTGAATTGCTTACAAAGGTTATATCAATTTTTTTTGAAAATGTCGAAACAAATTATTTTGGTTAATTTTTGGGGAAAAATATCCTTTTTCAGAAATAGATCACAAATCGTATAATTTCATTTAAAGCATATTATTATATCTTCACGAACATTGCACAATTTTGGCAATGAGATCAGCAACTCCGTGGATTGCCCTCTTGTTTTTATTGCGCTTAGCGTGCATTATTTTTTGAGCTTGTCTCTGCATGTATTGTCAGTGCTATTCTAACCCAAACATAGAACAGTACAATACAAAAACTGTCATACGTCCGTGCGCAGTCAGTGGCCTGGTCCTGTGTTCTCCCTGGCTTGGTCGTGTGGCGGTGTGGCATCATGTGCCGTTAACGATGCAACCAGCGGACAGAACCACTTTTTTCTCGCGCGCAGTTTAGTTGCTTCTTTTTACATTCCATGTGTAGTCACTTGGCCGAAAGATCGGACACGGAAATACCGTTGAAAATTTTGCGCGCTTCGCTCACAATCCAGTTCGTGTGGCAGCCAGAATTTTGGGCTTCAAAACCTATCTTGTCGGATTGTTTACCCTACACCCCCGATCAGAAGGTCCTAGCAACGTCCCTGTGTCAAGCTGATGGACGGAATATGCGTAGTGGCTTTGGAGCTCTCAGAGTCGATTTACTGTATAAGTCAATGGATGAAGCTATCGATCGTACGCTACCTGAATATCTGATGTACCACCGCCATCATAGGGGCCACACCACAATTAATACCTCCATTAACTTAGACCAATGGCGTAAATCCGTGTGAAAAAGTGGAGGGGATGACAAGCTTCAAAGCAAAATTTACTGTGTGAAAATGTTAAAGTCAACGGGAGCATCTCCAAAAAAGTGGAGGGGATGTATCCCCCAATTCCCCACGGGATTAACGCCACTGACTTAGCCACTAAATTGACTTTTTCCAGTGGCTGCTAGGGATCGGTAGAAGTTCTGGTTTTTCATGGGCCTCCCCTCAAAGCTGACACCTTGGAACTTCACATCAATTACAAATTTGAATATCATGACCATCGATATTGTTAGCTAGGAGAGGACAACATTTGAAGTGAGTCAACCTACTGCCATACCCTAATAGCTTCTTTGACTGATTAATATTCACCCTCGATCCCCATACTTTTCACACATTATCTACCTCCTTTAATACTATACTCAACAACATCAGCTTATCCAAAAGTGCCACAGTCCTTGACACTATGTCATGAAAAAACAACGAATTTATTTTAGGGACTTCCGACAATGGAGAACAGCTTGGCGGAGTAATTTGCCCGAGTTTGTGTTGTGCAGCCACAGAACCATGAACCTTGTAGACTTATCGACATCTGGCATGTACTGTCAACTTGGAGGTGCTATAATAATAATGGTAAGTTTTATATAGCGCATTACACGGGGGTCTCAATGCGCTTTACACCATTACCCCTGGTCAT
>JAODUJ010100930.1:0-17317 GCA_027564615.1 Psolus chitonoides | reverse complement strand
CGCCCGAAAAGGATCGGAGACGCATTCGTCGAGCATCTCCTCCCTCGAGAAGGAGGGGGGGGGGGGGTCACTTGACCCATGGAATACCGTGGTCGGCGTCTAAACCCCTAGGTGGAGGCTTCCATGTAAGCCAGGCGGTCCCGTAGGAGCGACACCTTTTGAAAAAGATATTTGAGAGTCGCCAGCGCGGGATACGAAGGATACCTAGGGAGATAGGACAGATCCCCGTGTGGGATGGCCTCCTATCTGCTACGAGGAGAGCGTGATTCGCGCTGTTTGTAGAGTCGGCGCGAAGGGGACCGGTTGCACCGACGATGATACGACCGTCCCCGGGAACGGGAGCGAGATCTAATCCCGGAGTAAAGGACTGACTACTGGACGGAGTCGGAGAGCGACTACGCGATATGCTCCGCGAACGCTTGCGAGACTTGGACCGGGAGCTGCGGTTCTCTTCGCCTCTACCCTGTGACTTACCCCCGGACCTCTCTATGTCAGGTCCAGGTCCCGTGTGAGAGTGCTAACAGTATACGGGGCGGTGTGAAAATCTCCGTATTCGCAACTCGCCACAACGCAGTTGGAAACATCCCCGCACGCCACGTCGGTTGATTCGCCCACTGGGGTGGCACAATCGGATTCCGGAGGGAATGGAACCACCGGGAGGCCTGATATCAAGAGTGCCAGCGGCATACGTGGTGAGGGATCGACAGGGTCGTCCGGGCCGTGTCTGCGACGCCCGACTGCGTGGGAGATGAGGCTTCCACGCGCGACACCGGAGGTACGGGAGTGGGGGGGGGGGGCGCTGACACCCCTTGCTCAGCCATCGCACAACGGTGTTGAACGCGAGACACGACATATCCCTTGGTCAAGACTAGACTGGTATGGCCCCCGCTGTGGCGCCAGTATATGGCACTACGCCCCGACACGTTAATACTTAGTCTTGAACCGTAGCGGCACTCAAATGAGTTATGCAGTCCTGCGTATCAGGCCGGCCGAAGCCGTATGCCGCTCCCCAGGACCAATAGGGACCCGGCGGTATGACCTTCCGTCTGTATGAGTCCCGTCCGTACAACCAACTTGTGTGCTACCCGCCTCTCCGAGGGCACACCAATGTACGGAGGGAGTCCCGACAGGGGCTCGGACTCACTATGGGCACAGACAGGCAATACTTTTCTCGCGCCTTCGACTACGTCGAAGACCCAAGAACGAACGTAGACGCAATACGTCTTCGAACCGTAATTCCTCTCGAGTGGCTCGGTGTGTGATCAATATAGTCAAATCACACACTTATAGAGATGGGAGAGCTGTAGCAAGCTTTCCCACCCGGAGAGTCGGAGCTGATGACTGTGTATCTTACCTACTCTGCACGTGTAAATGTGTGGATAAGAGGTGTAAATAACCTGGCGGTTACCGTATACTTTCCCCGGTTATTATGACCTGGTACGTGACTTTACTAGCCCTACACCACTAAACCTGAATAACGGAGAACCTCCAAGCATAAGAGTACGCCAAAGTTTTAGATCCCCCCGAAGTCCCGCAATATGAGACTTCGACAGCAGATCGACCGGTATGGGACTACTCGGGTTCCCTGTACGGTCCACAAACCCTATCTCTACGTACAACCTTAAGCATCAATCGCCTGAATAGACCCGTAAAGGTTCAGCTCGGTGAGGCTCCACGAATAGTCAGATTTCGGACCTGAGAAAACAAAAATACGAACTATCATGTCAATTAGTAGGTCAGAACCGACTGTGAGTGACCAGATACGGTAACATGACGCTAAGGTGAAGTAATAACAGCAATACTGTCGTGTGACGTATTGACGATCCTAGTTCGAGTTCCTCCTAGTCGGATCTAGTCCGAACGCTTTTAATCGCTGTGTAGTCTGTACAGCATTGTTATGCGCTGAGTCTTAAGCCTGGGATTGTCCGAACGCTTCTAACAGCGTTTAGTGTACAGCATAGTTTCCAAGATGTAAACAACGAGTTATAGGACTACCCTTCCTGAGCAGACCTAAAGCTTTGTATTTCAAATGCGTATAGTCTCTGTACGTCAAGTGCTCCATATTGTGTGTTGCCCTAACTGTTGCGAATTCAGTCATTAGGCTATGGTAATGTTTTATTTACGTGTTACCGTTACCCATTACGTACAAGTTGTGCGATATAGCTATGCGTGCTGTAGTCAGAGTTGTTGTGCGCTATCAATATATTTAAGATCGATTGTTATAGAGAGATAAGAATGTTTAGAATTATCCCGTCGTTTTGTCATGGTAGAGAACTATTTATTCTTCTGTCCCCCAAGGTTTCAGATCCTTTAGGGATCTTAAGACCTCATTACAGCGATTTTAGAGTGAATTAAGAATTAAATCCGTATAATTAGGTAATGTTCTCAGTTATTTCGCATCTATCTTGCTGCGTATGAATTGAGTCGTTTTGTTTTAATGTAATATCAGTTAATAGCTGCAGTCTCTGCTTATTTGAAGTGAATCGAGTTATTCTATCATTGTAATTTTGATGAAATGATAGCGGATTTTAAAACAGTTTCTGTAGTTCGGAACTTAGCTGAAAAGCCGCGCCATAAACAGTAACCAATCAGAGCCGAGTATCCGGGTGTTCACGGTTACGTCCGTAAAATCTTGTATAGCGAATAGCTCGTTTAGCGGAAAGTCAGTCAGTATAACACGGCGCCTAGCGGCTCTGCGCTGAGTGGATTTGAAAATGTACCAAATCTGGAACACTTCAATAATAAATTTTGTAACGATTATGCATGGATCTAAGCTATAAAGGACAATAATGAATCAACATGAAGTTATCCGAAGGACTGGATTAAAACGTTATTCTGTTTGAACATTTTATTTCGTATTTGTGGTTTTTATGGAACTATTAGAATTATTATAAAGAGATATGAACAGAACAAAAAGTGTGTACCAAAAGTTATAAGTTGACATCAGATGACCTTTGACCTTGGTATGTGACCTCTGACCACACTACATATGAAGGTAGCTATTTGCATCAATGACCCAAGTATAGTTTAAATCGGTCCTTGCCTGTAAGAGATATGGACAAAACCAAAAGTGTGTACCAAAAGTTATAAGTTGACATTATGTGACCTTTGACCTTGGTATGTAACCTTTAATCACACTAACATATGAATGTACCCATGTTGCATCTATGACCCAAGTTTTGTTTCAATCGGTCCTTGCCTAGGAGAGATATTGACAACACAAAAAGCGTGTACCAAAAGTTACAAGTTGACATCAGATGACCTTTGACCTTTGGCATGTGATCGTTAATCACACTAACATATGAAGATACCCATGTTGCATCTGTGACCCAAGTTTGATTGGAATCGGTCCTTGCCTGGAAGAGATATGAACAAAACAAAAAGTGTGTACCAAAAGTTATAAGTTGACATCATATGACCTTCGACCTTGGTATGTGACTTCTGACCAAACTAACATATGAAGGTAGCTATGTTGCATCTGTAACCCAAGTATAGTTTAAAATCGGTCCTTGCCTGTAAGAGATATGGACAAAACCAAAAGTGTGTACCAAAAGTTATAAATTGACATGATGTGACCTTTGACCTTGGTATGTGACCTCCGACCACACTAACATATGAAGGTACCCATGTTACATATATGACCCAAGTATAGTTACGATCGGTCCTTACCTGGAAGAGATATGGACAAAATAAACAGTATGTACCAACAGTTTGACACACACAGACACACACAGACAAACACGAAGGATGCAGTCATAAGGTCTCTCCTACGGAAGACCTAATAAAATGAAGCCTAAGAAATAAAAATTTAGAGAAGCATGATGGCTGAAGGACTAATCAACAATGATGTAGTCGGAATAGATGGAAACACCAAAACTTACATGGTTGGAGTATTTACGTGCTATACTTTTTTCATACATTCATGTGCACGTTAGTGTGGGCTTGACAAGTACCTATGACCGGGGCAATATCTGTAAAGTGCTTTGGTACTTCTTGGTGAAAAGCGCTATATAATACCTGATATTATCATGTAAACATTGTTTCTGCAATGGAAAAGGTAAAACAAGCGACGTAAATACTATATCTCATGAATATTTAACTTGATATCGAGCTTTGAATACAGTACGATAACCCAATCAATATTACGTATACATATAAGATGGTCAAATTTTGGGGCAAGCAACACTTTCTCGCACATTACCCACTTAGGGGCAATGGAACTTTATAACAAGAGCTGTGGAACCATTTTGTTTTATCAAAGTATTTTTCACAAGATGATTCTTTATATCTTTTCACCATTGCACAAACCTTTTCCGCGTTAATATGTTCACCTTCACATATTACCTCCACATAAAATTGTTTTCTCCATTCGAAGAATTTGTTGTACACAGAGTCATTCCGGTCAACTTGTTTGATATACGCCACTAGCGATGAGACATTCGCGAAATCACTAACGTGAATAAAGGAGTCCTTAGGTACAACTTTCTCGAAGTCACTCCGGTTCGCGCCAAATACTACCGGCACTGTCCCGTGCACGAACCCATTTCTCCACACTTTCTCTGTTATATAGTCCTCGCATTGGTCGTTCTCGAAAGCTAGATAAAACTTGTAAATGTGTAGCCTCTCGATACAGTCGTCACAAGGCTTCTTCCCACACTTACCGAATTTATCGATATCCATGTATTTCTGCAGAGTCTCGACGAAGCCACTACGAGACCAGGACGGCGCTAACAGCCCATGCGATCGGCAGTTAGAAGCGACCCAGGCCGCTAGCTTGGTTTTACCGTCCGCCCAATTCGTCTTTAGCTTAGGCTTCTTCCGGCTGGTATTTCTGGAGGAGTTATAGGACGTCAGTCGGCCGTATGGCATGGGGAACTCCGAGCTATGGCGATAGGTCATTGTCCAGTTGAAGACTGATAAGTCTTTGGCTCTCAGGCTGTGCGTCGGACTCTCTAGCGACCAGTAGGCAAGTATTTGATCGATCTTGCGCGTTCTGTTAAAGAGTAAATAAAAGAAACTGACTCAAAAAAATAATAATACCCGGCATTTTATATAGCGCCTTTTCATAAATTGTTACCCTGATGAAGACCATGCCAGCACCCCTGTTGCACGTTCGCTCACAAACTACTACGCCCATGACAGCCAATGCAACGTATCCTTTTGCACATGGGTGGAGAGAGGCAATCGAGGTAAAGTGCCGTGCCTAAGGGCACAACGGAAAAGCTGGTCCAAGGAGGATTCGAACTCGCAACATTTAGATCTGTAGTCCAGAGCTCTACCGACTGGGCTGACCAGCGTCCACCCTCCCTACTCACATTAGGACTCTTTTCCCCATTTTTTGTAAGAAGAGGCATAGGCCCATACAGTACATCTGGTACAATTTGCTCCAGTAGATTCCATCCTTGGGGCCCCTAAGCAGTGCCTACTTTGCCTATTGGGTAACCCGGCACTGCATATGGCTCACCTTGGTTCGTAAACTATTCATGTGGGAATCAGGTGAAAGTAAACAATTTCTAAATAATCGGCTTTTATAAACGAAAGACACAACGAGAATGTATAGGCTTATATTACTGCACGCGATAATGTTGCAGGGGTATTAACTTGAATGTTGGCACAAACTGTAGTGCTAACCTATAATACATCCCTAATAAGGACTCGGACGTAGATCCGTTTTCAAAAGTGTGGGGGTCAGGACTCAACTACGAAAACATTTACTGTGTGAAAATATTAAAGTCAATGGGAGCATCTTCAAAAAGTGTGGCAGTCACGACCCCGACCCCCACGGGTTCTACGCCTATGAATCCATACCATACTCCATATGAACGTAGGGCAATGTCTGTTACTACTGGAGACATCATTTATCATGGCAACGGCATAGTGGGGCGGTGGCCATCTCCTCTCCTGGCCGTCCTTATATTCCTTACTTGTTTAACACTAGGGAATAACCTACATACAACACCCTTGCTGTCCCTTTACTCCAAGTTTAATTCGTTGTCCAAACGTTTAGGCCTACCTTGCTATCTTATCAGGATCCCAGCTTCCTATCTGATGTAGGATCACCACGTGACTTCTCTTCATTACGTCATAACCTCTCTCGCTCGTAAACCGTACAGATGTATTCAGTTCCGGGCAGTAGTATACTCCATCTCTCAGATTGAACTTAGGTCCACCCCAGTATTGGACTTGCCACATAGGGTTCATGCCGCCCGGTGACCTCATATAGTTTATGCAAGCTTTTCTGGGGAAATATTTAAACTCAATACCACTGTAGCTGTATATCACCAATATGGTAACTAGACTAAGCAGGAGGATGAAGAATCCTTTCCTTAATCTATCCATGCTTGTTATTTTCCAGAGGATGAGTGAGGATTGTTCAAATTATTGAGGGTTCAGATCTGGATTTATTTCAGGACTGCAGGACAACAGGGAGCCAGTGTAGTGATTCGAGGATTGGTGTGATGTGCTCACGTTTTTCTGTTCCTGTGATCACTCGTGCTGCGGCATTCTGCAAACACAGGAGTTTCTGAACCTGCCCGTTAGAGAGGCCAACATCCAGAGAATAACAATAATCTAAGTTAGAAGCTATGGACGCATGCACAAGCCGTTCTAACGCTGTCCTTGGTAGATACTGACGAAGCTTACTCAACTGACGTATTTGGAAGAATGAACACATGCATACCTAGTTTATAATATAAACTCGATGTAAATCATACGCGCCCACACATTGCTAATGACTATACTCACGAAGAACCGATAGTATAAGTATAGCCTACTCCAGAGCGAAACAAGCGTCTAGTACAAACACCTGCAAAGGTTGTCGTACTATGTTTGTTGTAGTACAAATCTCGAACAGTCTAATGGCGGACGCGGTGAATGGAAAAAGATAACCACGCCGAACCGAACAATAAATTATATTGCCGGCTATATATATTTAAGACATTTATATACTTAAACGCAGACATTACAACCATTGGACCCTTCAAACCGAAACCTTTCCAAAACTTGAACCTTCACACCGGGACATTAAGGTATTGTGCAAACATAACTGACTACACTTGAAAATGTACGTACGATAATGAAGTTCGCAAGCAAGCTCATAATGGTATACAGCATATTGTATCAGCGGCGGAGATTTCTTCTCAATATGGGGGGGGGGGATGATTTTCCTGAACGCTTCGCGCACTGACTAGGCCAAGGGTACGGAGGGCAGCCCACGCCGTTGGAGTCCAGGAGCAAGGCCAGCCAAGCAATTTTGTGCACTTTGACTTTAGCAAACTCAGATCGACTAATCCCCGTGACAAAAGGGCCATATATGTCACTTTACCACTTTAACAATTTGCCAATTGCGGACGGGTACCAACTGAACTGCCTCATCTTCAGAACCAGCAGAACAGGAACAATAGTATTACAATTGTGTATCAGCAGCATAGCTGTGAGCTTGAGGGAGATGCTTAGAGACGATATTGAATAAATCACTGTGAATTTTCATCAAGGCTGTTTCAGTGGAGTGTTTCTTTTCTTCTATAAGCTGATTTACAATCTGGAAGGGGCGCATAAAGTGAGCAGTGTAAACGAATTTGGTCAGCAACAGCTCGCTCAGCTATAATTGGGATACGTAGGTTCTAATCCTGATTTTTTCATCAAGGGGACAGGCCACAATCGCATTCTTCCACTTGTTCGGCCCAATACCATCTTTGAGTGATAGATTCACGATCGTTGTGAGGACAGATAGGAGAGTTTCTAGACAATCCTTCAAACACCATGTAGAAATTGGATCAAGGTCACAACTAGTGCTTTGAGAAGATTAAATAAGCTTGCAAACGTCATGTTGGGACAATGATATGAACATATCCAAATTCACTTCATGGCATTAATGAGCATCACATGGGTCAAAGGCTTCAACATCAACAGCATTATTGTTTTCCCTGATAAGCTATTGTTTTCTTTTGGAAATATAGAATTCTTCAAAATTGGCCTGATCTTCGACAGTGATATGTGTTGGATGAGAATCCTTATTGTTTACCAATCTTATACTAAGAGAGTTAAAAACAACACTAAATAGCTTGTTGGTGTCACCTTGACAGTCTTGTATCCGTGCATTGTGATACAACGTTTTCGCGGAGTCTAATTGAAATGAGTAATGGTTTTTCAGAGTTCGAAGTAAAAGCCTATCAGATTCCAATCTTGATTTACACTAGAGCCTTTCAGCTTTCCTACACTTTGCGTGGATTGCTTATAAGTCGTCGGAGTACCATGGTACTTGAGTCTTACGGTACCGGTAATCCCCCTGGTCAAGACTGGAGCATGTTTATCTAAAATGGAAACCAAAGTTCGATCATAACAGGCCACAACACTCTCCAAATTTATCCACTTGTACCGTATACATAATGGTGATTCAGCAATGTCTTTGCAAAATTGATTAATATTAATGTTCTGGTATTTCCCATAAAAAAAATTTCAGTCGAATTTCTAAGTTGTTTCATGTTGCCACATCTATTTAACCCTATAACTCACGCCTGGGTCGTATATATTCAATAGTCGTATGGATTCAACGGTTTGGTGAATACTTCAGCAATTTATTACTGACCTAATTGATCTGATGCTAACATACGTTAACCTTTTATGACCCAAGGGTTTTCACAAAAAAGGGCCATTATTTAAATGTTTTTTTTCCCTCAGAATTGGAATGTTTTTGTCAATAGGAACATATCATTTTAATGGAAATAAAATTTGGCTTCAGCGAAATATGAAATGGGCTAATTATGTATGCGCATATGCAAACTATTTTCAAATATGACAGTTTCTTTCCATTTATTTGTTTATATATACCATGGGAGTATGGTTGGACTATTTTAAGTAGTTGATATGTCTGAAGAGTGACTAATCTCACATTTCATCCCAAACATGATTGACAATATTTCCATAATTCAATGGAAGAAATGACGTTTTTTTTCCGAAGCGTCAATTGAATATTCATGCATGTCATTATTTTCCTGCAAAAATAGTACATATTCAGTAAAATATTTGGGAAAATTATTCTGAATATTCCAAATACAGTTAGACTGCTCCTAGATTAGCTCCATGATGTTTTCAGGGTTCTCCAATGCTGGTAACTGGACAAAACGTCAAACATTATGTAAAAATTGCCTAATTATGTTGGTGCATATATAATCAGTAGGCCTCAGTTGATAATATATGTTGGACTCGGATGACTTTCAACACTCGGATGGCTCCTATACACAATGAGGTGGCTCTGGAGGGCTTCAGGCATCAATCAGCTTCTTCTATGACATATGTTTGGAGTATCTGGAATCTGGTTGGAGTACAGGTTGCATAATTATATGTAGGCTTTAGTAGACTTGTGTGGGCTACAGTGCGGCTATATACACTAGCTTATATCCTAAAACACTGCGATCTGTATTGCGTGAATCGGCGGCCGCGGCCGTGTCCATCCAGTTTTTGTTCGGGAATTGCTAGTTTCAAGGTTTTTTTACGTTGAAAATTGTGTGGGACGCAATCTGGGCTGATTTGGGGGGGGGGAACAATCTTGCGTCCCGGGGGAGCTTTTCCGGGTCAAAATTGACAATTTTAGGTCAATTTTGGCCGAAATTTTCAAATTTGTAGGTCCCCAGACCCATAGAAGTCATCTTGAACCCATTATCGCTCCTGTAATATGTCTGGTCATGTTGGGAAAGATACAGGGTGGAAATAATAAGATATGACCACACAGGATTAAAGATAATTTTGTTTTCTGTCAAATCTCTATCAATAATTGTTTGAAATTAAGGGGATCTTTTGCATCAAAATTTGAAGCAATGGGTCATAAAGGGTAGCCACAATATTTAAACGACTGCCAGTAAACACGCTGTATTTTGCTTCCAAAAACTAACATTGGTTCTTTTTGTAAATGCTTAGTCAGTCTGTGAATGTTTATGCTACTTATTGATCAAACAGTACCGACCACTTGAGACTGCATTTATTCCACTATAATGTGAATGTAAGCATAAGGGGCATGAGTAGGCAGTACAAAGTATAGTAGTAATAAATATATGTCATGATAATAGAGTTTGAATAGGTCTGCGGTCGTGTATTCGGTATTATTGTAGGGAATAAACTCTAACGTATATAACAAAACGATATAGAAAACGATATTGTGGGTTGAACTGATGTTTATTACTCCAATACTCAAACTATAACCTCGGGAACATAGTAAACGTTAACACAAATAACTTCACAACAGAAACGTAAGCACACGGCACCGAGTCTCACAACAGAATGCTCCCCGGGCAATTGGGGATTCATTACCTCAGTTAACTACACAATACAACGGAATTTCACGAGTGCATAATTACTCAAACACTGACTATTCAAACATAAACACATGCAACTACTAAACAACCCTATACAGAAATACTTACAATACTAACCTCCCAGAAAAAGAAACGTCCTCGTTTCTACTGTAAATACAATAAACATGTAAATAAACTTTTTTATTTCATTTTAACCTTTACAAAAAATACCAATAAAACGAACGAACGAAATTCACACAAAACCAATATAACACATAATAATATATGTCCCAACTACCTCAATTGAGAACATAGTCTTTTGTAAGCCAAGATGGAGGTCTCCTCTCCCGTTGCGGGTACCTTCTTTCAACGTCGGCAGGCCCCATATCAGCATTTAGGAGGGGAGCCCTAACGGGGGGAGCCCTAACGGGTTCAGTAAAATGATGCAATTCCAGGTTATTGTCACCATCGTGAGAGGGTGACTTTGGCACAGGCAACGAACCCGATAAAGCTGTGAAATTATAATCACCGCTGTATAGATTAGGACAATAATTCAGTAAGGGGTCAAATGACATTTCGGTCGGTTCTACTCGAGGTTTTAACTCTTGAAAAGGGGGTACATTACATTTCTTGAGACGAGAATAATGAACAACCTTCTTGGGATTACCTGGCTCAGTAGGATCGACAATTTCATAGGTCAGATCATTATCATTAATTGTAAATGATCTAGACACATTGTACGGACCCTTCCAGCGTGGTTGCAGTTTTCGCCTAGAGTTTGCGGGGTCGTCTAACCACACCATTTCGCCGACCTGAAATGGTGAAAACTTGGTAATTTGATCATGATTTTTCTTTTGCTGAACTCGAGCGTTATCATTATTCTCCTTTGCCACGCCAAACGCAGTTTGTAACGAAGCTCGGAGTTTGTCTGCGTAATCGAAAGGAGACCGGCTTCCACAGGGATTCGCATTACCCGAAAATAACACATCAGGTGATAAGCGTGGTTCCCTGCCATGGAACAGAAAATATGGTGTGAACCCCGTACAGCTATGAACACTAGAATTGTAAGCCAACTCTACAAACCTAAGGTACGAATCCCATTCACCATTATTCTGTATTGTATAATTAGCTAATTGATCTTTTAAGGTCCTATTAAATCTTTCCACAAGTCTGTTGCCCTGTGGGTGATATGGACTACTTCTACTTTTATTAATCCCTAACCGCTTACATAGTTCCTGGACCACTAGCGACTCGAAGTGTGCACCTTGATCACTGTGAAATTATTCGGGTACTCCATAATTTGTAACTAAGTCACCTAAAATTCAATCAGCTACAGTGTTTGCCCTTTGGTCTTTTAAAGGATGACACTTGACAAATGTGGTGAAATGGTCCATTAAAACCAAAATATATCTATGGCCAGCAGAAGTTACAGGAAGCTCAGTAATATCCATAGCCACCAATTGGAGGGGTCTGGATGTAGCGATACACTCCAAAAGGAGCCTTAATTCGCAAGATAAACAATTGGTACAAAATTTGTCAATATCTTTCCTCATAAAAGGCCAATAGCAAAGAGGTTTTGCCCTCTGCATAGTCCTTCCAACACCCAGATGTCCGACAAAAGGGTCACCATGCAAATGACTCAAAACGTGTGGTATTAAATCTGACGGGATAACAGTTTAACATATAATTCCCTTGCAGGTAAGTATATCTGGCGACATAAAACCCTACCTCGAATCACCAATTTGGGAAACTCCCACCAAAGCTTCCGAAGCTCTGCAGATTGACCCACCAACTTCCTTCTAAGAGGCCGTTTATTGTCTCTTACCCATTGAAGTACAATCTTTAGGTTAGGATCGGACTGTTGTACATTTGGCATGTTAAATCCAGCAAAGGAGGTACCAAAATCTGAACACGGGGGGTCGGGGATTACTCTAGACGTGTCCTTCGATATTGAAGGATTTCCTTGAACTCCATTACTATATCCCTCTTGATCTAATAAGGTGGGAGGCGTGACGGTTGGTTAGACATATCGAGTTTGTCGTGATGGACTCTTTCGAAAATGATTCTACCCTATTACTGACAGGGGGGAGTTGGTCATCATTAAACAAAACAGATTGATCACTTTCAAAGTTTTCAGTATTTTGTATCCGTGAGAGGCTATCAGCATTGACATGCACTTTACCATTACGATGTATCACATGGTAATCATACACATCAAGTTCAAGCATCCAACGTGACCTTCGACCTGTGGGGTCAGCACTTGCATCCAACCCTCTAAGATTGACTAACGGTTTGTGATCTGTGACTACTGTGAACCAGGATGCTTTAAGATAGTGTCTATAATATCGAACAGACCAAACAATTGCCCACATTTCTCGATCAAAAGTGCTCCACTTCTTTTCTGATGGACTCAACAAATGACTTGCATAAGCAATTACTGACTCAACACCATTTTGTACTTGTGCCAGGACAGTGCCAATAGCAACGCTGGAGGCATCAGTATATAACAGATAAGGTTGGTCAAAATTTGGGAATGCCATAATTGGAGGGCTTATCAGCTGTGCTTTTAAGAACTCAAATGCATCTTGGCAATTTTGATCCCAAGCAAATTGCACATCCTTCTTAGTCAATCTATAAAGTGGAGCTGCTTTTGTTGCAAAATTACGGACAAACCTTCTATAATATGAACAAAGTCCAATAAATGCACGCACGTCGGTAGGGTTTGATGGTACCTTCCACTGCTTGATGGCGGACTAGTTCCTCGGATCTGGCATTACCCCCTTATTGGAGATGACATGTCCCAAGAAGCTAACCTCCTGTTGAAGGAACTGGCATTTAGATGGCTTACACTTCAATCCCGCAGATCTGAATCGGGAAAAAATTTCTTTCAAGTTAGTTAGTTGCTCATTGAAGCTCTTGCCAACTACAATGACGTCGTCTAGATACACCAGACATTTACTCCAGTGCAATCCCTTCAGTACCAACTCCATCAATCGCTGGAATGTAGGCGGTGCATTCGTCAGTCCAAACGGCATGACTTTAAATTGATAAAGCCCATATCCCGTAGTGAATGCAGTTTTCTCCCGATCTTCATCCTTCAACGGAACCTGCCAATATCCGGTTGTTAAATCGATGGTTGAAAAGTACTTTGACCCACCCAATGCATCGATGGAATCATCCTGACGGGGTAGAGGGTGCGAATCTGGTATAGTGACGGCGTTTACCTTGCGAAAATCTACACAAAATCGATATGTATTGTCTTTCTTTTTCACAAGAACAATGGGTGAAGCCCAGGGACTATGCGACTCTTCTATGACATCGTTATCCAACAGGGAGGTAATTTGGGTTTCAATTTCTAGGTTCAACTTAGGGGTCGTGCGGTATGCCCCTTGCTTAACTGGGGTGGCACCACCTGTATTAATGGGGTGTTCAATGTTTGTGGTACGCCCGTAATCTTCAGGATGTTGGCTAAAGACATCCTGATATTCATTCAACAAGTTTTTTGCTTGATGTTTTTGTACAGGGGTAAAGTCAGTTTTATCGATAGACACCAGAAGTTCATGACTACTGGACTTTACCGTAGGAGTCACAGCCGATGAATGTGTCTTGACTATGGATGAAACACTGTTCGATTCCATACAGGGGGTCACAAAGAAAATTCACCCACCCTTGTGCCAACATGTAGGGTGACATCTTCATTTGTCGGATTCCTCACACAGACGACAGCCTCTCCGTTCTGCACTGTTGATAGGGTTTGTGCGATCGCAACTCTTACTCCAGAATTATATGGTTCCAATATTGCATCAAATTCGAATTCATTGCCTCTTCCATGAGGATCATTCAATTTAACGACAACGCTCCCCTCTGATTGAGCGGGGATGCATCTAGTTGTTTTTAACAACCGCGCAGCACGAAAACGGCAGTTGCTGATCTTTAGTTAACAAGGACAATGTCTGATCCCCTATCACCATGGACCCTTTCTTGATATCTAGTCTTGCTTGAGAAATCTTCAAGCCGTCCCATCCTAGGATCACACAATGCGTCATGTTCCGAGCAATTTGTACTTTATGAGTCAATGTATAGGTACCTAACTTCATAGTCACCGGTATCGACCCTAACGAGTCTATACTCTGCCCGGTAACTGACGCAACTGATGCATACTCCGGCTCTATTGGCTTTTTACACAGGTTTGGCATTGATCAGTAAAATGATTCACCAATAATAGATATACCGGAACCAGTGTCTAATGGGGCAGGAACTGCATTGCCTTCTAAAATGATTTCAATACATGGTTTTGCATCCGAAACGCGATCATGCAATTCATTGGCGGGTTCTTTCTTGCTGGTCAACGTGTTCTGAACAACTGATGTATGACCCTCTACAACAGTGGATTCCCGTCCCCCGGGTTCCGGTTTACATTCTCAAACGCGGGCGATCTACGATTAGGCGAATTATAATTTATAGAACTATATGGTGATCATGGTCTGAGCCTGTCCCGACGGGATGGCGAGAAATTTGTAGGTGGGTCACTATTATCCTGAATATCTTGTCTATAGTATTCGCGTGGATACCGACGCGGTGACACATCTCTACGCCTACCACTATTCTAATCCATACAGGACGGAGGAAATTTTGCATTCGCATCATAGATACCATGCCCGTACCGTCCTTGTATGGGTGTTGGTTGTCTGTTGGGACTAGCTTATCTCTGGTTAGATGACTTATTTTGAGTCACCAGATGCTCTACCGTTAATGTTAGCTTCTCTATGGATTGCTTCAACTGTTTTATCTCTGAGTCCCTGACATCTTCAACATGACCATCGTTTTTGGCTGTACGGGTGTTATTGGAGAGACAATTAACTGTTTCACAAATGTTGGATTGGGGTGCGAATGCATATGGTGCACTTATACTGAGCAATGTATGTGTGGTTATATTGGTGGTGATATTGGTGGCCATATTTGCGCATTCGATCTGACCTGCAACCTCGAGGGCTTTGTCAAATGTAGAAATCCTTTGCTCATGAATAGGTAGTTGCAAATATGGGTCTAATCCTGCTACGAATCTTCAAAAAATTCCCCAGCTTCCGATGTATCATCATAATCAGGAAATGATTCCTCTACCATGCGGGTTAACTCCGCAACAAATAATTCTAAAGGTTCCCTGGGTAATCTAACTCTTGCATTTAAGAAACTTTGGAATGTTGTTATGGCATGTCCCCTCCCAAATACATCATTAAATTTATCTTTAGTTGTTTCATAGTCTTTCTTGGTAATACGGGGTAAGCTATCCCATACTGTAAAAGCTGCACGGGTTAACCTAGTTTCGTCATGTCTATCTCGCCATCCTTATTACAGTGGCTGATACAGATACCTCCAATCGTCTACACCATTGTTTAAAATCCTCTTGCCCGTCCCCCCCCCCCTAAAATGGTTCGTGAGATCAATGTAAATGTTTTTTTCGCGGACTGCTGCAGGGTTTGTTGTGGCTCTGTACCGGGTGTGCCATGGCTTGTAAAATAGGAATACGAGCTCTTACCTTACCAGAAATGTCCGACATCAACAACTTAGAAACCGAGAGTGTCCAAATGAGCGTTCCAAATCAAAGAAATATCCATGTCCGTTTGGTGTGTCTCATGCTAATGAAACATATGTTCACTTTAAATATAGTAAGTTCAGTTGTAACTGAGTATATTCTAACAGTTCGAACACTGCTGCCACCAAATATGTAAGAGTAAACTCTAACGTATATAATAAAACGATATAGAAAACGATATTGTGGGTTGAACTGATGTTTAGTACTCCAATACTCAAACTATAACGTAAGGAACACAGTAAACGTTAACACACATAACTTAAACAACAGAAACGTAAGCACACCGCATCGAGTTTCACAACAGAATGCTCCCCGGGCAATTGGAGATTCATTACCTCCGTTAACGATACAATACAACGGAATTGCATAATTACTCTAACACTGAATATTCGAACATAAACACATGCAACTACTAGACAACCCTATACAGAATTATATCTTACTAGCCGAGTATGTTCAAGTGGGTGAGTTTTTAGGTACTTACCAAGAGACTAAAATCGCTACACGTGATTTTATGTCATTAGTCACCCTTTGCGAGATGGCCATGATGCCAGTCGTTTGCAGAGTACCGATGTAGGCTAGATGTAGATGCATAGACCATGCTATAAATTTAGGCTAGGCCTAGCCTAGTTTAGGCCTAGACTATGTCATAAATTATACTGCGTGTAATTGCATATAAGCCTATCATAGCGGTATAGCCTAACTTAGTTAGAGATATGACAGGGCTAGCCTAGGCCCTAATGTTAAAATAGTTATAATGAACTCCGTCCAGACCTCTGACTAGGCTAGGCTTAGGCTATCAATGAGTTTATTACAAATGACAGAGTGAAGTCCTATGCCTACCTTCAAATACATCTTTCAGAAAAGATAACTTCCACTGGTCGAGTTTCTCCTTGACGAAGTCATCCGTCCATTTTCGCTTGTATTTGAATTTGATCAGACGTAGAATGGAAGTATGTATGTCGTCGGACGTACTAGACTTTGAGTTCGAGGTACCGGCTGGCGCTGATGATATACGTTGACTTGCTGTATGCATGATATGCCCGCTGCGCGCCCCGGATCGGCCGACCGTACCGTATACGTACCATATACCGCTATACGGTTCTGCAACGGTCTGCTTGACAATGATTGGTATAGATAATATATTGCGCGGGATTTGTTGACCAATTAAAAATGAGATCGAAGTAATTACGTCAAACGATTTCACCAGTTACTTGTGTTGAGGTGTGTACTGTTTGAAAATACGTGACCCAGACCAACTAAATAACCAGACTTATGTTAAAATACAGTTAACCAGGACATTTTCACCAGATTGTTTTTAGAGTGTAGAATACAGAAATGCGTAGAATACATATAGTCGGTATCTTTGTAACCTACCTGTCTATGTGGGCCGTGCAAGATGGTATAGGCTATGACACGTTCTTAGGGCCCATGT
>JAODUJ010100819.1:0-11495 GCA_027564615.1 Psolus chitonoides | reverse complement strand
CAGTTTTGACAACAGTTCGTTCTTTGGGGACTGGGGAGAATATACGTCACATGAACTTCAGAATCGCGGCGTTTTTTTAAACATGGCGGCCCCCGTTATTTCTATAATATTTAGTTTTTTTAACAAATGAAATGGGCTGTAAGGATTTGTAGCATTGAAATGACAATAACATACAATACTGGTAAGATTTTCCTTGGGTTTAATTCTCCTTTAATGTAGCACACTCCACCGCTCATGTAGAGAAATGACCGCTAATGTGGAAAAACTAACAGCTTATGTAGTAAAACGGTCTCAGCTAATGTAGAACCACCAACAGCTAATGTAATCACGAAAATCGACCCCCAGCTTATGTAACACAGTCAACGGCTAATGTAGTAACATTAACAGCTTATGTAGTAAAACGAACAGCTTATTTAGTAAAAACGGTTGTTACTAATAGCTGTTGTTTTCTACATTATCGGTTATAACAGGGCTGACGGTAGTACACTGTAGAGGGCGTTGTCACATCGGTCCTTGAAATTGCGGAATAATGTGTTATTTCATTGACTTATCATTGCTTTTGGCCGTAAGACAGATGATCAAAATAGATCAGGTGCCCGGAGTTTTCATTTAAGTGATAAGAGAAAAAGAGTTTGACTGTCTGGTTTATGTTGGTATATAAAGAGATCGTATAGGGGGAGATAGACACTCCGCCTGAAAAAGTGCAGCAGAAGTAATTTCTTCACGTGATCAATTTAGAAGAGCGCTCTACATCGGTGGGTAGGTGAGCCTTACGATCGGCCTGTAGTGAATCAATAACGAAAGTTGGGTGTTTTGCTTTTAATTGCTCAAACTGTCCCTAAAAAACGCCCGATCTTCCGTTTTTAAGTTTTCCAAAGACGAAGAAAGGTATAATGAAAAGTAATGTAGTTAGACAACTAATTTGTTCTTGAAAGCAGTGTTTTTCAGAACAAGTGAACGATTCCAGCTCCTGTTAACCTTGCTACAGTATTTTGAACGTATCACGCAAGTTTGCAATTAGTGTTTACTCAGTCGTACATTGGGTGCATTTACGTCAATCTGAAGTAAACACGGCTCTTCAGCACCGCATCATTATAACTTTGTAAACAGAAATTGAGAAATTGAGAATGCATCATCAAAATAGAGCGAGGCCGAGGGTGAAAATGGGTAAAACATTTTGACCTCGAAAACTAAGGAAACTGCAGCTAATTTCCAGCATTTTGACATCTGATTTGATCATGATGTTCGTTACCCACAGCCCTGTTTTGCCTTCAATGCGGCAAGATGTGTCACTGAATCAAAATGTAAGGAGGTGGGTACAAATTGCGGGCTGAGCTACATTTTCCATTTTCCACGCTGAAATTACGGTAAGTTGTACGGCTTATTACCTGGAAGCAAATGTTCCAACCATTTGCCGTAAATATACCGACGGGCAGTCGCCGTTGACCAAAGTACGGCAACAACTTGTCCAATGATACTACGGCTCGTAAAACACATTGATGCATGATTTCCCGTAATTTTACGGGATTTTGCTGTAATTAGTTATGGCCACTCATAAATTGATATCAAATGGTTGGCAACTTTGCTTCCGGGTAATATGCCGTAAAATGTATAGGATTTTTGACAGCCTTGTCAAAAGAGTGTTACCTCCATCAAACAAACAAAATTATCCATCAATTCACACATTCCACAAAGCGGTGCTAGCTGAGATCACTGAGTGATTACATTAGGTTTTACAGAATAATAGGTATACGCCTGTTCGCCCTGATTAGTGCTCTAATTTACTCGGTGAAGATCATGCGTGACAGGTCGTTCAGTGGCATTGCCACGGCATTACGCCATATACGATCCGTCACGGTTACCAACACTAGTATTCTGTGGCTTTTGCATCAACTCTGACGTTTTCTCATTACGTGCTATCTTAGTTTACCTATACGGATTCAGAAAACAAACTATGGGTCATTGAAGAACCACACTCTAATGTTATGCGTGATCTTGGTTGAACACCGGCGAAATTTCACCTCTCTCTGAACAGTGCTCAGATAGTAACGAGGCAGGCGTGTAACTATTACAATTCCATCCTACTCCTGTGACCGCCATTTCATTCCCATTCGTCCGATGTGAGTGAAACTCTCAACCTTTAACCACTTCTCTATCAGCACTTGTCTGTCACCACTGCAGAACAGCAGTGTCGAATGCCAGAAATTTCGAAACCATAAATAACTGCCATACATCTTTCTGACGAGCAAGCACCAAGGCACGAGTATAATTCTAACACCGGCCTTTTAGTGCAAGCGGAACACCCAATCAACTGCACCACGCTATCCCATGTAGGCACGAGTGGAATTCTAACACGGGCCTTTTAGTGCAAGCGGAACACCCAATCAACTGCACCACGCTACCCCATGTAGGCACGAGTGGAATTCTAACACGGGCCTTTTAGTGCAAGCGGAACACCCAATCAACTGCACCACGCTTCCCACATGTTACTAAAGGAGACACCAGTATGTATCTGGTTGGTTTGTCGAATGCAGTTTTTAATGCTGAAAGTGGTTTCCCACATGGATAGCAATGGAAGAGTTACACCTGTTCATTTTCCTCTCTTAGGTTATATCACTGTCTACTGCCTGAATCTGTTCCTGCTACATCGTCGTCCAGGAATTTTGGAGGTAATCAAGCAATGCCCTACCTACCAATATTCATGTTCAGTTGGTATGTTCTTAGTTTGCTGCATACCCCCCCCCCCCTATTGTAGGCTATATCCCTGCTGGTGCATTACGGTCCTGTATGAACAATGTTACTGGTAATGAAGTATAACTGTACATAATAATCTGTATCAAGGGAGTAACTCTCACTGACATAAATACTGTTCGTTTTACCTCTGTATATACCTGATAGAACATTACAATCCTCTAAGAATAATCTTACAGGTAACAATAAAGTGACACTCTACAATCTACATCGCAATCATTACCAATCATAATCAAATACATGATCAGATATCAAGGGAGTAACTCTCACTGACATAATTACTGTTCGGTCTACCTCAGTGTATCCGTGCCGGAACATTACAATCCTTCAAGAATAATCTCACAGGTAACACTCTGCAATCTACATCACACGCATGACCAATCATTATCAAATACATGATCAAATATAAAGGGAGTAACTCTCACTGATATAATTACTGAACGGTCAACCTCAGTGTATCCCTGCTGGAACATTACAATCCTCTAATAATAGTCTTACAGGTAACAATAAATTATCACTTTACAATCTACATCACGATAATTACTAATCAATAGTTTACTGTCTACTGCCCCCGGTATGTCGCTCCTCCAAATGAAAAGCAAATAAATTTACATACAAAATCTGTTTCGCCTAAAAGTAAGCTATCAGGAAGTACGATTTAGGCATGATGTATTCCAACGTATATAGTGATTTCAAATCAAACAAACAATTCTAAATGTGTAACTAATACAATCAATACCTAATTCTTCAAAGTGAATCATTGGGGATTAGTTTCCCTGGTACTATTTTTCACAGTCAGCCGTTATCCCGAGCAAAATTATATTTTAACCACTTTTGTGAGATTGGGTAACACAAATTTCTCTCAGTATAACAAAAGTTAGCGGTTGCATGTCTTGTTCTTGTATTGCATTGAAAGACCCATCTCGATTTTAATCAAGACCTACAACCATACATCACGTCTGTTTAGTTTGAGCTGCCCTGTTACAACGGCTCACCCAGTCTTGCTGTACTAGCAGAAATAATAATGATAGATGTACTCTTCGTGTTCCCAATCTAGTCAGTTATGGTAATTGTTCTTTTTCCTGTTCATTCATTTATTCTGTTTTTCCACTTCATGAAATTAAAATATGTATACAAATATATACAAGATTTACTGGTATGCAAGCTACATGAAATGGAAGGAAGTGTAACTAAAAACCCTTGAGGGATTTTGTAAGAGTGTTCAAATAAACAACAAGATATTAAGTATTATAATGGTAAACTATAGACACTATGTGCCCTCCCAGCCACCCACTATAAACAAGACAAAACGAAGGAGGTAGAAACTAGAGACTCAATAGTAGTAAAAAATTACGGGATTTGGGAAAAGCTAACCTTGAGGGGTGAACACACGTGTGCGATACGATACGATACGACATTTTTGACGCAAGGCGAGTTGAATAGTGTTATTCTTGATACGATACGACATTTTTGTCGCATGGACGTTGAAAAAATCTCAACTTGTGTCATACGACATTTTTGTCGCAATAAGTTTGGCCAATCACTGGTGGCGAAAAAATCATGCACGTGTCACGTGACGGGAAGTATTTCCAGACAGAGAGATGTCTATTTTGTTTACAATAGCCTGCGACAAAAATGTCGCATGCAGTGTGTACAGTCCATCCGATACAAATGTTGTGTCGTATCGTATTGCACGAGTGTGTTCACCGCCTCATGGTCATTTAAGTCTGTTAGACAAGGCTACGTATATGTTATATAGGTATAAAGTCGTGGACAGCTGTCAATCAGTACACCATGCGTTAAGCGATTATGCTACAATCCCCACCTCCACTCTCGACAGATACAATAACCAACCTGAAAGGCATAGACTCTTAACCCAACATATATCACACATGACGTCAGCCCGCCATGGTTGAGACTGACGTAAAAGTGTTGTGGCTTTTTTTTAACCATAGAAAAGTCTGGATTTGGCAGTCTCGGGTATCGCCAGAGTAATTTCTTTTACAGTAGATATAGTTGAGCAAGAAAGAAACTACAGCTTCGTTTGCTACATTAGTCTTAGGTTTAAGGTGACGTTTGCCACCTGGGCCACTTCTGTCTGTCGGTTAGAACATTATGTAGAAGTGACAATAAACATGATAGCAAGCTCGTAAGCTCGGCTACTGAACAGAATGAAAAATGAAAAACTATACAGGTAGGTGTGTTATATAGGGCCTAGCATTTGATTCACCTATTAGTTAACGCAACACTGGATTAAGTAGACAAAAGTCTTATATACCTACATTAGCGCTCACCCAGAAAAGTAGTCCATGCAAAGCGGGCAATAATTATTGGCCAACTATCTCCCAAAAGTGGCGTAACACTGGGAGCTGAGGCCTCTCGGCGGTTGCTAAGTTGGGACTCCTTTTCTGATCACCGTCCTGAAAGATGCAAGAGGAGGGTATTCCTCTCTCCTTTGAGAGGTTTTGAACAATTGAAGGTCCTTAGATGCAATTTGGTGTACTATTTTGCCAGCTTTTTCATATTATATGATATCATATTATCAGATTTCCGCCCTTTGTAATCAATAGGAACCTGACGACCACCTCGTGGGTCGGGCCCCTCGCTCTGCCGCGTCACTGGAGCGCATAGGCGTTACGCCACTGTCTCCCAGTATTTTGACATTTATGTTGGTGTTTTCCAACATGGTAAATAGGTCCGCTATTACCTCCAGTGGATTTGTACTATGATAAATTAATATGAACGGATGACAACCCGCAGTTTAATAATGTAAGTTTCAGAAAATGAAAATAAGTGAAGCGAAGGATAATACATCTGCGCGGGTAGTGCACCGAAAATGATATCAGTTTTGCATATATTTCTCATAAATTACCACTTTTCTAGCAGAAAAGAACACTATTTCTTCTTCTATTTCCGTGAAATGATACCTTTGTTTTACCTATGGCCAATGTTTACGTATGGCTCTCCTCTTCCGCCGCCCCTGTCAGATATCAATTGACACAAATGTGGGTCAAATTGGACCAGGCTGGGTTATAAGTTGGGGACCTTATAGTATATAAATTGTCATTATAATGAAATATCGTTATGGGTTCATGTCTTACTATCCTTTTCTTTCTAGTACACTGGTACACAGACCTTGTTAGATCCTATAAGTTGAACCACTCAACCGGCCGGTGGCAGGTAACTACGATAGTAGCGCACGAGGTGTTCTATACACAATTTAGTTTGAATTATTTCGTTGGATTCATTTGATCCAATTCAAATTCAGTCATTTTAGCGTTGAACTATCCTGATGCAATTCAAATTCAATTCTTGATGTGTAATTTCTATGTCATTCAATTCAAATCCAACTCTTAGTGAGTCAAAATTATTTTGATTTAATTGAACTTCAGTGCATTGGTTTACCTGCTAATACATATCAACTCAAAACAACAGAATTTTTCCATTTCAAATTCGATTCAGAGCCGATTGCTAAATGTAAAGTAGGCCTACAGAACTATAAATATAGGCCTGTAGCAATTTTAATATGAGTGGAGGTAATTGCAAGGCATTTAACCGTTTGGTGGTGAACGTTATTTCAATTCAAAGTGGTCACTGTCTAAAAGCGATGATAGTTTGTGGGATTATATTGCATTGTGAATCAATTGATGGTGGGGCAATGTTCTTATCACTCATATATATATATAATAAACTGCAAATTATTTGAGGTCGTTTTCGATTTGCTAGAGATTGATTTGAATAAGCTTGAGGTATCGTATGGCTCAAAAAATGTTGAAGTTAATTGTCAGAAAAAGGGGAAATATCGATTAGGAAAGTTGGGTTCTGAATATGACGTCATCACTGTGATGTCGTGAAATGACAGTTTTAGGATGACAACTTCGGGTCCGATTTTCACAAGACTTAATTTCATAGCAATGGTATAGTGTACCACGGGTGTAAGGAAGGTTTCGGATATCAATTTGTCCATATCATTTTCCAGATATACTTTCGAGAGGTTCATCTATACGTATCAGTGCCTCATTAAATACCGCAATTTTCATCAACGTATAATACATTATTGCGTTAGGTAAACCGTTGTCAGTTCCTTCGTTACATACGTGTTCTGTTTCTGTAAATTGACAGGATAGTGATGGCGGTGGTGAACTGACAGAGGGCGGATATCGAGAACTGGTGAGTGCCATATAATGAACTGATTAATGGATATGATCTGAGATAGGGATCCGACAAAGCACAGATATATTAAGAAAAAAATAATGAACTACAGCAGAGTGTGGTCATTCATGACCTGGGGGGCAGGGGGAGGGTAATGATAAATAACTAACAACACCTTAACTACTTTTGGAACGTACTATATTCTTCCCAGTCACCGGGACGTTAGTTTGTAGTCTTAAAGAAAAGTGACAAGAAATGCTGTATCTGTTTGTCAGAGAAGTGGTATTTCATGCGAAATATGGCCAAAAGTGTGATGGAAATGTTTCCCGCGCACATGTCTGTTTTCTGCCGTTCGGCCATGTTTATGCTATATCAAGATTCAGAGCATACAATAAGAATGGGTTGCAATTAGACGATCCAGTGGGGTATCCAGGTTTTCTAATAGGTTAGGGGGTGTCCCCTTTGGACATTTTTTGCTGTCGGAAGGGGCTGAGGTGCAAAATTGTGCTATCATTTTTCATCCTTTTCAAGTATGTTTATGTACACTACATTTTCTTTATTTTAAGATTTGTTTTAATGAATATTTACAGGAATTTTCAGAGGCAAATCTAGGATTTTTCAAAAGTGAGGGGAGGGTGGGTCCACGGAAGTGAAATGTATGTCGACGACTGCCTCGTTACTCACTGAACACTAGTCGAAATGAGAATCCTATTGCCGGTTTTCGTCCATGATCACGTAGTGTTAGTGTGCCTATATGCAGTTGCGCAGTCAAGGGTCCAGAAAGGGCGGGGACAACTACAATCAAATTGACACCTGAGGTCCTTCAGTGATTACGCCCGAAGCGCGCCAATTTTTTCCAGGTATTTATGGTGTCCGATCCCCGACACAAGTGATATCACACGGCAGAAACTTAACTGGAAGAAACGAACAGCACTACTGCGTGCAAAGCGCGCGAAAAATTGGCTGTGTCCGATGATTTGTCTATAGTCGGTACATATACCTCCGCGTGACGAGACATACAGAAACACTAGCGAGTCTACTGTGCACGAAGCGTGCGAACACAATGTTATCATGTTCGATGTTTGGGTTATAAGCAGCATATTCGGCAATCATAACGTCGCGTGACAAGACATGCATGAACACGCGAGACCATTGCATGTGAAGCGCGCGGATACAATTGGCTATCGTGGCTGATCTGTGACATAAGTGAGGGAGACATGACCTCACTAGCCAAACACTTACTAAATTTAGGTCTATGTGAGAATCCTCGGAAAGTGAGGGGACATGTCCCCCTGTCTCCTTCAAATCGACGCCCATGACGATAAGAATGAAGAAATACTATTCAGCCCGCGCGAGGCGCGCCCAAATATAATTGATAATTATGTATGATCTCCAGAATTTAGACGGCACGAAAGTGACATCACATGACGAAAGGGACAAAAGAAGGACAATTGCGCGAAGCGCGCGAACATTTTTTAGCGCTTTGATCGGACTTGGAAAAGCGCTATATAAGCACTGGATATTATTATTATTATTATAATATGGAAATCAGTCCGTCTCGTGGCGTATATTTAAAAGAAGAAAAAGCTTCAAAACAGCGGGAGAAATCATCTGAAAAACCTCTTGTTGCTCTTTTATGTTGCTATTAAAGTGTCAAAATATCAATATTATTATGATATTCATCTTTCAACTGTAAGTTGAATATTCATAAAGATCATCTGTTCTACATTACGTTGGTTTGGCATTTAATGTATTCTTGCATGTCGAGTGAACGGTTCTATCCGGTGTTTGTATTACTCTATGCACCGTAACCACGGAACTACGGGCCATATTTTATAATACAATTAAACTCCGCCATCTTGTAAAACAAAAACAACTAAATGTTTCTTTCGTTCAATCCACAACTGTCCTGACTATGCGGTCTCGTGAATGAATGAGCTCGTGATGATGTGACACACAATCGTCTCGGTTAAGGGGGGGGGGGGTGTCTCATTCCGTGTATTTAATCATGTCGAAATCTGTTAAACACATGAACATTGTATTACTTTAGAGATTGAATATCATTTCCTTCATTATCTAATTTATCTACGGTTGTTTTATCAAATATTTATCAAATTATTACTCACCCGACATAGAACAGGCAATTAAACCTACCACTGACCCGTATGACGAACTGCGCGTCACTCGCCCTAGAATCACGGGTCTCTCCCAGGTAGGCCTCCGGTGCCAACTACGCGCCGAAATATCAGATTTAGCCGCGTAGTCGCCACACGGATGGTCTTATTGATGCGTAAATCCGTTACCACCATGGTTTGAGGCAACGGATACCAAGTACAATTAATTTTAAAAAGTGTGGCCTTCATGGGAAATTGTTGGCAGAAGAAAGAAAACTAAGAGCAGTTTCGTTGATTAAATGCTAGGATTGACCAAATGATGTATCCTCCCCCAGGGTAGAGACTGTTGCTTAGTGTTGAAATCATATCTGAACATCATACGCGTCTGAATTGCCCCTAACTAGTAGTCGGCTAAATCACGCAGGAAAAAAAGAACGAGGTCTCGGGGAGCTCAGATTGATCCAGGACCATAGGCGTAGCCCGTAGGAACCATGGGGGCAGAGGGGGCAGGTTTGGAGGTCGATCATTTGCTGGTTACAAAATGTATTAATGTGAGTGGTTATAATACTTTTATGTATATAATATTTTGCATCCTATTAGTTTGATCTGCGAAAATGTTCGCGCACTCCGTGCGCATTTGTATATGTTTTGTTGTTCGTGATCAATTGTGCCAAATGTGCGGTTTAGAACTCGAAAATTAAACATGAGTGATGATCGAAAGTTGTTTGCACTTGGCGCGCTTTGAAATGTCAGCAGCCTACCTCTCACCTCATCAAAAGGTCCCTGTCCGTTGGCTATATCTACTCACTGGCAACAAAAATCCACCCTCTCAGGTTCGAACACCTCCCTACGCATATGTCCAGGACTGTTCAGATTTGATTGAAAGAAATTCTGTGCTCTCAGGAGACGTCGGTTGCATGCTGTGATTACGCCAACCGAGGTTGGTCGCTCTGACTCTGGCCATCAAATATGTCGGTATATTGTATCTAAAAGATTATATATTGTATGCAGTGACAAGGTTTAACATCCAAACGACACATGATAATGTTAAACATTTATGAACGATAAGTTACGGGGCCACATTTGCAATCCATTTTATATTCGGGCGAACATTTGTTTTGACAATTAAAACATACGCCGCAACTGATTTGAAGGAAATCAGTGAGTTTGTCTGACAGCTGAGTAGAGGAGAGGAGAATAAAATGTTGCTACCTGTTGATAGGATTTCTCAATTTCATTAGATGATCCCAAAATCTTTTACCTCTGGAAAATATTGCTGTATATAAAAGATATGTCAGTTTTATTGTTTGAAATTCAAAAGTTCAGCAGATAATTTATGTTGATTAGGCTAGGCCTGTGCTTAACAGCTCTGCCAGTTCGTCACGGAATGACATTAATTTTCAAACAGACCTGAATAACTTTTAACTCTCCTTCACACAAGAATAATTGTTTTTGAATTAGTTGAGAATTGAGATGACAATTAGGCAGCTAACAAACTCGCTGAGTTCATTGAATCAATTAACTCAGTTAATTGTCAATCTATTACGCAATGATGTCTAGTTTATATAAAAGAGCTTCTGGCTATGGAAAGTTGATTTCCTCCATAATCTAAAAACCTTTAGTCCAGTCTGATAAACGATTTGAACTATCCCGATTTGTAACTCTAAATCTTCTTAACAAGTATATTTCAAACAGAACACTGCCTCGATATGCTCACATCAAATGTACATAATGAAACCCTGAAAAATAGTAAATTGTATCATTTTATTTTCAATCCCGAGCTATCCATGTTTGAGATAAATGCAACGTGAATTGAGTGAGTTAAACTTACACGTAGCTTCTTCACATTGAGTACATGAACCCACCCTATTGTTTTAGTGCAGTTCTAAAGTCATTTGAGGTCAGTAGAGGAAAAACATTAAAAACATTGTAATCGCGATATCTGAAGAACGCCAACCTCAACAAATTTCATATTTGGGATTTGGCTTTTCCGCACTGAGTATATAAACACTTTTGGTGTTAATGCAGTTCCAAGGTCATTTGAGGTCAACAGAGGTTAAACACTACCAACCTTGTAATCACGATAGCTAAGGAACGCCAGCTATCACAAATGTCATATTCGTCATATAGCTTTCCCATATTGAGTATATGAATCCTCTTGTTTTTGTGCAATTCCAAAGTCATTTGAGGTCAACAGAGGTCAAACACTGGACATCTTGTTAATAGGATTTCTGAGGAACACCGACCTTTGCAAATGTTATATTTTACATATAGATTCCCCACAAGTCATTTGGTGCCAATAGATGTCATAAACTGAAACTCTTGTAATTATATTATCGGAAGAACGCTGTCTTTCACAACGTTTATGTTGAGTCACCACATTGTCTACCTGAACCCTATTGTTTTTAGTTCATTTCCAATGTCATTTGAAGTCAACAGTGCATAGTCATGACTAATACATGATACACTGAAATCCTG
>JAODUJ010100708.1:0-11495 GCA_027564615.1 Psolus chitonoides | reverse complement strand
GCCTGCATTTGCACGTTGTTTATATCATTTTATATAATACCTCATTAAATCCTCCTCATTTGATTAGAGGATTGTTGGCCACATGCCATTCAGTGAATATACTATTCAACGCCTGCGTCATCAACCGTGCATTTTTGGTACATTTCATCGTGCATTTTTTGTACTATATTTGATCTGTTCTAATCCGCGCTGCAGTAGCTGCACTGCACCGCAACCTCTAACATTATGTTCGCCCTATATATTTTTAATATCCTCTATTATCCTTCAACCAAACGACAAAGATCTACTCGGGTGTTATATATTCGTTGAAAGATTGAACTTCCCATTCAACTCTGCTTCGCCTCGTTGAATGGAACGTTAAATCTTTCAACTCATGAAAATATTCGTACTATTGCACTCATAAACATTCATTATTTGTATGATATGTATGCTGTTAATATCATTTGATTGCTTATATACATAGAAAATCAGTACTTAAGCCTTTAACTACTGACCATACCTGTAGTCAGCTGCACGTCTTTACTAGTTCACGCGGGGTTCGTCACTGCGCTGGGTACAGCTTTGTTCGAGCATGGGCTAACTAGTGGTGCTGAACCAGGGCATGCATGTTATTTGCACGTAAAAGCACTAAAAGCACCCCTGTGTTCCATTCTAGGCGTCCTTCTCCCTCGTCGACCACCCATATTCTTTCTCGACAGATGAAGGGCGAAAGGAAACACGATATGTTGTTTACAATGGGGTGATCTATATAGATCATTACAATTTGTGTTGATGAAGCATACTACGTGAAATAATGGATCAGTCTGCTGATCGAATGTCGTGTTGTACGGTATAATATATTGAACACGTTCCTGTTTAGACAGAGTGTAGTATCAACGTCACCGCGTTGAGTGCATGATTTATAAGAAGGTGGAGGTGGGGGAGGGGGGTCGCAATTTTCGTTAATATGATTATAATTTAAATATGTGTTATTGTTAGCGAGGGGTTTTCAAATGTCACAAGCTCTGAATCCGCTTATGATTACGTTGTTTAACAACATTCTTTGTCAGTTCGCGGGTCTCCCAAAGGGTGTACGTTTAAAACCTCATGGAGAAGAGAAGTTACCTCGATAACACGTCAAGGTATATGGCACTACCTGTACTGTATTGTCTTGTCATTTTAACCTGCTTACTGTTGTGCGAGACTCTCAAATTGACGAATTGAATTGTTGTGATATCACCCGGAACTCATAGCAAGATCAAGAACTAGGCTACTGAAAAGGTTCAAGACCGTGCCACAGTAGTAACTACAACACATCAACCCATGTGAAACTTGTGCCATAGTAGTAACTGCAACACACCAATACATGTGAAACTTGTGTCACAGTAGTAACTGCAACACATCAACACATGTGAAACTTGTGCCACAGTAGTAACTGCAACATATTCACACATGTGAAACTTGTGCTACAGTAGTAACTGCAACATATCAATACATGTGAAACTTGTACTACGGTAGTAACTTCAACACATCAACACATGTGAAATTTGTGCTACTGTAGTAACTGCAACATATCAACACATTTGACATTTGTGCCACAGCAGTAACTGTAACACATCAATAAATGCGAAACTAGCGTCATAGTAGCAACTGCAACGTATCAATACATATGAAACATGTGCCACAGTAGTAACTGCAATACATCAACATATGTAGGCTACCTCTCTTGCCAGGACCAACTGCGGGAAAATGAAACAATTCGAAATTTGCAAACTTCTAAATGTTCAGCTCTTCCAGTTTATACTGACACAAGTTGCAAACGGGTTTTGCGCTACAAACACCAAACAGTAACTACTGCTGCACGGTCATGTACCTCTGTCAGTAGTTAGCTTCCATGAGAAAATATATCACCATACCTACGACTGTCACCTATCTGCAAAAATGTGACAAATCGTGAAGAAGAATATCACCATGTTGACATTCTGTTGGAGGTAAATTGGAAAGCAGGCTGGTAGACTCTGTTGTTAAGTTAGTATAGAAGCGAGGTGAGTTTCCCTGTTGCTGAATGGTCATCCATCTAATTTAAACAACCTGTGTTGTGTTGTGTGATCAGCTGCTGATAGCGAGTTCAAGGCTCCATTACTTTGCAAACAACAACAACAACACACATGCTTGCCCGGGACACATGTTCCAAAAAGCTGGCTAGTAGCACAGTGACGAGCAAGGAGTGAACAAATAAGGGAGTATACGCCGGCGTTCGCCAATTGGCACTGAGAGGGTTAGACACCGCATATGCACGCCAGGGAAGTATAATGGTCTGTGTAACTCTATGCATCTATCAAAATAGTTAGTCATCTACGCGGGCTCTAATATATATTACTCTCGCAACGTCCGTGGCTGGTCTATGAATTAAGAATGGAAATGTGTTTCAAATGAGAACAATATAGGGTTAAATTAATAACCTTGGGACTTCCTGACCTCTGGTAA
This sequence comes from Psolus chitonoides, assembly GCA_027564615.1. Taxonomy (NCBI): domain Eukaryota; kingdom Metazoa; phylum Echinodermata; class Holothuroidea; order Dendrochirotida; family Psolidae; genus Psolus; species Psolus chitonoides. The sequence goes on along the minus strand of JAODUJ010100708.1, from coordinate 9,029 downwards.
CAATAATTCTCGCTCATCAGTGCAACACTAGGTGGTGAACGGCTGCATACCAAAGTGTCTCTCACAGACATCATTCCCGGACCCCGCGGGCACCACTCAGCCAATTGAACGAACTATATCTGCAGTCAAGCACAAGGCACCAACCCACGTCCAAGATACCAAGTCCCGCTCTAACCACAGCAGGGGATAGGTGATGAACCTTGCCTGGAGTAGTTGTGGCAAACGCTAGCCTAATTCTCCCAAGTTTAAAACTCTACAACAAGATGCGGTTTACCATCCTACTCAGAATGTATGTGTTAGACACATTTGGATGAACATGTTTATACTGTAAATCAAGTTCTGAATCTTTTTTTCCTAGTTTTGACCCCAGAATATGGAAGAACATGCTCCATTCCTCCAAGGGAGCCGACCCTAACCCTTTTCTGAACCCTAACTCTGATTTTGAAACGACTTTGTAAATTCCTGAAAAATCTGAAACCCATTTCCGTCTTGGGAATCAAAATCAGACGTGCTCGCAGGACGTGCATGTTAAATGTGTTATAGGCACATATTCCACGCGTACTTCTTCAGTTCATGCAAACAGACATACCAATTGCCATTGTATGCGCATTTTATTTATAGCAGGAATATCTGCTCATAACAGACGCATTGTTTATTGATACCATAGAGTAACAGACGGAATAAATTATATCCTACTGCAGACTTTAAACCACCCACTGTATGTTACAATCTCGAATAGTCGGACGGTAATGTTGGGTTGGGTATGAGTTACATTAGGTCAAGATATGGGGGAAACACTTTTGCAGAAAATCACAAGAGAAAGCAAAGTAGCGGGATAATTTCAGTATTTTACTTCCCGTTGGCAAGTGATATGAAGATTAAAATAAAGTAGGTTTTAACATTACAGATACCATCAACAGAACAGTCTAATATAATCGACACCATCACCACCGAAACCACGGATTCCGTCCGAAACCTCTGTTCATGATGTCATTAAAATAGGAAGTGATCTATGTAATGACAAAGCAGAATTGGTAAAAGTTATCGTGATGAATGCTACGAAACGTCTCGAATATTCGTCGTTCATGCGTAACAGCCACGTCTTGGCGAAATATTTAATTTTTCGAAACTTGAATTGTCATGTTGAGTGTGCCAACGTACAACTCTGAAATGAAATGAATGAAAATAAAACAAGTTGGTCAGTAGGCTAATTGGTCACCAATACTAGTTGAGCACGCCATTAGGTTACCTAGTAACGCATATAGAGGTGTTCACGAACCGCTTACGAGCAAAAAACAGCCAGACATTGTTGACAACAAATTACAAGCATTGTAATTTAGTGTGTTACAGGGTGACATTGTTATTGGGTTATAGGTTATGGCAGGTGATTTCATCAACACTAGACTATTGTTGAGATAAATTAAATAAACATACAATTACATCCTAAAATGTGAACACGTTTCGTAGAATCTATTTATGCAGGCACTGGTTACACGAAAAAAGTAACCAGTGAAATGCGCCACTTCAGATGTCAAATTCCAATACAAATTGGGCAAAATGGGCAACAAAACCACCAGGTTGTAACTTGACCTGACCAAACATTTTCAGTGTAGTGTGTTCAATAGCAAAGAGTACAATACATGACAAATTTGATACACTGTAAATGTCTAAGCCCAAATGATCTCACTGACTTCTACTGAAATCAATAAAGCCCATGTACTCATCATGAGGAATATAGCCTACATACCAAGTTTTAACTTAATATGATCAGGCATGATCCACTTTACGTGTTCAGCGTTTTTAGTTTTTGACCTATGTTGACCTCAGATGAACTCTGGCCTCTCCCCAAAACAATAAAGATGATGTACTCATTACTGGAAACAAACGCACCAAAGATAAACTTGATCCGACCAGGCATGGTCGACTTAGTGCGTTTACCATCCAAAAGTACCACACAGTTTCACCAAATGTTCATGTTTGACCTCGCTCAGACCCCTACCAATATCAATCGCAACCGAGAAATATACACACCATGTTTGAACATCATCTGACCTGGCATGGTCTATTTAACATGTGCACACGATTTTACACGATGTCAATGTGTCTACACATGTTTGATTTATGTTGAATTTTGACCTCTCCCGAAGACGATAGGATCATGTACGTAGTATCACGTATTATGGGGAACATTCACACCAATTATGAGCGTGTTTCTAGTGGGCTAATCACTACTTAGCGCTAACTTAACGATTATTGAAAAACGGAACTTATCGGTACTTATCGGTATCTTTCCAATTCGGCGGCTGTTTCTACTGCAGCGATTATCGCTATTTAGCGTTTTCTCCAGATGAAGCTTACGGCGACGATTTGACCCGATCGCATGACGTCATGTGAACTCTGGCCTACTTCGAAGCATTATACTGATATCATACAGCTAGCTCAGGCTATTATTATTAGCGCGACAGCATCCAGTCCACGGAAACGTGAGTTGAGTGATGAAAGGTGATGTTCCGGTGGTCGAAATACGACACCTTCCGGTAATCGGTACTTAGCGCGAAGTGTCCGTTTCCAGCGGAGTGGCTATCGGTAATAAACGGAAAATAATCACTAATAAACTAAAACCTACTATTTTGAGGTTGGTGATACCGATGAAAAGCGTTGAAAGGCGATTGAGGATTCCGATGAAAGGTGATTGTTGGCTGTTTCTACTCAACTCAAGTGTCGGAACCTATCGCTACTTATCGCTACTTAGCGCTACGTTCGCCCACTGGAAACACGCTCTATGACTCGATCAGATCAGGCGTACGTGGTCAACTTACTGCAGTGTTTAGAAGCAAAACGTCTTACATATACGTATTTGCAAAAATGTTAAGACCGTTACACTGTGTAATGTCACACAATCATCTTGAAGACCTGCATGTAAACCACATTATTTTGACATGTAGGCTACAATGAATATCCACTAATTGAGTGCAATTACACTGTGTGTCTACATATTGATGATGCTGAGCGCAGTATACCACACATTTGCATGCGTGTTACATTTTTGGGGGACATATTAACCATACTACTAGGCCTATAGATGCCATCAAATGCATACACGTTTAAGGACCCGATCGAAGGTCTTCAAAAATGTTGTCATCAAACGATTGTGATGCAGGTTGATGTGTTTAAATCCATAGAAAAGTAAGTACACTCACACACGACAACACTATTGCATTATGTTTAGACCACTCGTAAGAGATGTTTTACTTGTACCCGCTGAAAAATATTCTAATCAGCGTTTCTATATTGACAAATTACTTGGAAAACGATGAGCTATGTTTGAAAAGACGTCTGGGTGTCTCACTCATCATTAATATGCAAATAAAAACCACCTATATCGCGTAGTCTCATGTTTTGAGAGTTAAAGACAATAAAACAACCGTTGATGAAGTGTACAATGTGTACTTTGCATGTTAGTATGCAAATCAGTGTCACTGTGTTACGTCAGACAAATCATTTGTCAATCTCTGTCAAATTTGAATAAATCACATGCACTATTTCGTAACACTCCCTCACCTGTTGTTGTGTTTTTTGTGTTGTCATCTGTTTTTCTCTGTCTTATGTCTGTAAAGCGCCTAGAGGCTTTTGCATTAGGCGCTCTATCAAGTCCTTTGTTATTATTATTATTATTATTATCACGCATGAAGTTGAACACACACAAACATGTAGGCCTACAGACATCCAAATAAATACAAAACTTGCACTACCTTCATCAGAGAATTACAAATACACATGGACTCAGATGTTATCAGTCCTGTGCTATCACCAGTGTGATCATCAGTTGATCTTCCACCTGTCAACAAGAGTTTCGGTCCACTTATAATCAAGACTCCCTCGAGGTGGTGAGCCATTAGTGCGAAAAGCGCCACCTCCTACGGGTGAGCATAAAAACTGCCTCTAACAGAATTGTTGGTCACTTCCAACCAACCGATGATTCACTCTATAGGTAACTTCATCTCTACTGAAGAGATTGCAAAAGATGGATACACTAACATACTATCTAGTCCTGTCCTCTGGGCATACTCGTTGATCCTCTCTCTGCTGCCTATGCTACAACCTTACTGGTTGCCTTAACCTCTCTTCTGGTGAAGCCAAGGTCACACAGCCACTTCTGAAAGCTAAATGCAATAAAGCCGCGTCAACCTACTTCAAATGGATAGCACGAGGCCTCCCACCATATGTCACTACACTCTGATCTCAACTCAGCATACTTTTTGTTGCCTACTTAAATGGAAAGAAAGACAAAACAAACAATAAAATGGTTTAATACCTTCTGTGCCTTGGAAGCATACAACACCGGCATCCTCGTGATGTCCACAATCCTGAGCTGTGGAGTCAACATACCCACAATCCAACAGACGACTTTCATATCCAGTACATACTACATTGTCCATCTGTATCAGCCCTGTACCCTCTCCAAAGAAAGCATCACTCGTTGCTGAAAAGGCACGGGTAAACCCAAGCTGACGACAGACTACATTGGCATCGGTTATGTCCCAAGAGTCATCACAGACAGTACCCCATCGGCCGTTAAGATAAACCTCTACCCTCCCACTAGCCTCATTGCCACCAGCAAGTCGTAGAGAACTGCTCTCTGTATGAAAAATAACACCACACCAAAATCAAACAGGTACTGCAGAGATGCATCAACAACGCGATACTTACGTACGAGTGTCAATTTTAAGCTCTAGAGAACGTTAAATCAAGGGACAGAAAAGCTGCGTCATGTATTATTTCTTCAACTTTTGGTTTAACAAGAAAAAATCCACTTAATGATTCCATCAGATTTCTCAAATGGCAAAGCATAGATGTGAACATTTAACTGTCATTCAAGGAGGGTAAATCACGCAAAATAGTTCAGGTCACTCAATTGTTTGGCGATCATTTTAGATTTTCGGCTATTTAAAAAAATTCCGAACATGGGAAATTTTGGTGACTTTGGGGATTATGGAAACTTTCCTACAAAATATTACCTACGTCTTTTTCTCCACCTTAAAACGTAATGCTCTTGGTCAAATACAGATATGTTAAGCGTACACATGGACACACTCAAAAACGTCAGTATGACTTGTATAGATTTCGTCTGCAATGAATGAAAATGCAGATGCCATACAGCCATATCGTACTAATTTTTGTAGTTAAGTCAACTGTAACACAGAATAATTATTCCAGAACTATATGTTACTGTATTGTTTGAAATATTCGTCATCATACCTTCCGTTTGTTGAAAACACACAACACTCGCCTATTATCTTCATGATGACCACAGTTTCCGCGGGTAGAGCAGAGAAAAATCAATCAGTTTGCGTAGAGAAATCGGTACAATATGATGATATTACAACCTAGTTATCAACACACTAGAGACAAAAGTATGAACGGAACAATTGTTTGCTTGTATCATACTTCTCACTGAGCAACCTATAGGTCTATTAAGTTTATTGCTAATTCATCACATGGTTATACATGCTGATTATAACACATCAATGTCCAATAGTAAATGAAATAAAATAAAGAGAAAATAGTGTCGTTACCTGTTGTGTGTTGAGAACATACAACACCGACATCTTCATGATGACCACAGTTATGATCTGAAGAGTCAACATATGCACAATCCACCAGACGGGCCTCTGACCCAGTACATGATACATCGTCCATCTGTATTAGTCCTACACCCTGTCCGTACAATGCCCGGTACTGTACAGAATCGGCTCTACCAAATCCAAGCTGACGGCAGAAGACATTAGCATCGTCGAAGTCCCAGAAGTCATCACAGACAGTGCCCCACTCACCGTTAAGATAAACTTCTACTCTACCAGCAGTTTCATTACCACTAGCAAGTCGAATAGCGCCATTCTCTGTAGGAAATACAAAATTTAGGGGCACAGTACATAAATGAGTTCACGTATATTTTACAAGATCAAAGTAGGATAAATAATCATACATTACCAGAACGGAAAATATTGACATAACCGCACGCGAAGCATGCGAGTTTTATGGTAAATATTTCACATGTTACATAAATTGTGGAAACATTTGATAACTAGATTAAACACGCTACAAAAATTTGAACTAAGTCTATTACCCTTCATTCTGTCATTCAGGATCACTCGAGCAAGGACCAGATTTTGCTATTTGGTAGTTTGTTAGGTCTGCAAATTTTACTTTATTAGGAACATATGATTATATTTACCAGCTTACTATAGGTTCTCATTCCCCCTCTTGTATATTTCCTACCCACTCTTTTCTTTCTTCCCACCTCTCTTTTTTCTCGCATTCGTTTGTCCTTCCTTTTAATCTCTCCTTGTTTTGTTCTCCCTCTGTTTTTTCTGTTTTTTCTGTAAACTACCTACCCCCTCACCATACCTCCCCCACCGCCTCATTCCACTTCCGTCATCATGTGTGAATGACATGTATAGCCGCCATCTTGGTTTAATAAAAAAAATCCACTCAAATAATGATTTCATAAGATTTCCGATTTGGGAAGCATACATGTGAACATTTGTACTGCCATTCAAGGATGCTAAATTACGCAAATAGCCTCAGTTTAGTCACTCGTTTGGCGACCATTATAAATTTTCGGCCATTTTAAAAATTCCTAACATGGGAAGCTTAGGAGACTACCAATAATCTTCACACGACATTTTCCTAAAAGATGAGCTACGTCTTCTTTGTCTACCTTAAACCGTAATGCTATTAGACTGATACATATATACGTGTACACATTGACACACTGAAAAAAGTCAGTATGATTTGTATAGATTTCGTCTGCAATGAATGGAAAGGCAGATGCCATATCGCACTGATTTTTATTTGAATAAATTTAATTTATTTTGTTTTATCACGTGCATATATACAAAGTGAAAGGAAGTCTTCCAAAAGCCCATATCGCTTAGCAAAGCAGAAGACTCACTGAAAAAGAAAACAAAATACAAATATGTATGAAACAAAATCGATAATTAGTCACATAATGATAATATGTACAATGTTAAGTTATTCTGTTGCTCTTGATATAATCATAAATGTAATAACCTGCTATTATGTCTTAGCAATAGCAAGGACAACAACACAAAACATGGTAAACATCTGAAAAAGTCGTGGTTTGTCCAGAAATCTCAAAGTTCGCCTGCTCCGTGCTACATTATTTTCCATTGCCACCTATGGTTGTGAATCTTGGACGATGACAAATAAGGAAAAAAGAGAATTGACGCTTTTGAAATGTGGTGTTAGTGTTACAAAAGACTTCTGCAGGTGTCATGGAAAAGATACAAAATCAAACAGTTGGGTACTGGACACGATTATAGTTCTGAGCTGATGCTGAGAAATTATGTCATGCAGAGGAATCTCCGCAATTCCGGCCATGTGGTTAGAAAGCACAATAGCATTGAGAAGCAAGTTTTACAGGGAAAACTGGAAAGCAAGCGAGACAGGGGGTGGCCACCAGCTTCCCGGATAGATGATATAAGACACAGACCAGGCAGAAGATGAATGTGGCCGAGAATCAGACAATGGACCGAGTTGGATGGCGTACTCTTGTGACAACCACAGCGCGCGTCTTAAGAGCGCCATCCGACACAGAGAGAGAGATCATGTCTTTAATTAAATGCTCTTTAAATATTTTGCTAGAAACTCTAGTTTTAGTATTTTCTGCAATTGAAATCCAGGTTTTCATTGCACGATTTCTAAGACTGAGCCTTCCAATCGTGGTTTTTCTATATGAATAATAATGTGCATTATCGGCATGTCTTGTGTTGCGATGATGTAATTCTCTGTTACTGGGTATAAATTTATGAAAATCCCTAGGCAATAAACCATTCCATGCCTTATATCTAAAGGTGGCAAAATTACCACGAATAATATCACTAACTTTGAATAAATTGGGATTCTTGGACATGGGTTGGTGTAATCACGAGGTGCAGCATGTGAATTGTGACGAATGGCTTTCTTCTGTAGTATACTAAGCGGATACAGATTAGTGTCATCTGCGTCAGACCAAATAGTTGAACGATATGTGGAACTACCAAAGAACGTTGAACTTGATTGATTCTATTGTTGTCGTTGTAAACTAACAAGTAGCTGCCTCAGATGATCACCCGGCATTCCTCCCGCATCGAATCAATCAAGTTGAACGTTCTCTGTTTATGAATAGGTTAGGGAACAATACAGGACCCGGAGATCAGACATGATAACTAAAAATGAAGATCGGACATGACAAGCCAAAATATCCTGGTATTTTTTTTACCGGTTCTACCATGTGGTGTCTATTAGGCCTAATGCGACGTTTATAAAAACAAGGATCCCATATGATAACCCCCACAAATGTACCAGTCGCGCGCAGTATGTAATTGTCTTGTCATATGGGGACACTTGTGCTGAATTTACCGTTTACACTAGACTATAACACAGAGATAACCCAAATGGTTGCGCGCTTCGTTCGCAATGGTGTTCATCTAGCTCTCTTTTGTCATGTGTCACTTGCGCTGAATGTGTTGCTTATATTTTCACCCCAAAGGTTAAGAATGACAACCTTAACCATTTTGCGCGCTCGCAGTGGTGTCTGCTGTTTGTGTTGCGATGTGACGTTAGTTGTGCTGACTATGCACGTTTATATTATAAACCGAATATCGAACACGACAACTGATAAATTTAGGCTCGCTTCGCGCGCAGTGTTGTTTCGTTTATTTATGTTCCTATGTGGTGTTACTTGTGGGGAATATGCCGTTTGTATTATAATCCACAGATCGGATACGATATCCAAGCGCGCAGTGGTATTTGCTTTTTTATTTTTGCGTCATTTGTTGTCACGTGTACTGAATATTCCGTGTGTATTATAACCCAAAGATCGTATTCTCTCTCTCTCTCTCTCTTTCGGATTCTACGATGTCTGGGGGATGGTAGTGTTGGTAGGTACTGATGCGGGCATATGACATACTATACGATCTCCTTTGTCATTCCAACTCCCCCCCCCCCCCCCCCCCCCGCCCCCC
>JAODUJ010100597.1:0-11496 GCA_027564615.1 Psolus chitonoides | reverse complement strand
AAAAAGCCACATTTGTCGACATCCTGAAGAGGGATACTGGACTGAGGGAACCAAACGAGATCGCTGGCTGTATGAGGTACCAGGATGAATGGAGGAATCATTCTAGGGCTCGGTTCCATGTTTACAAATGGATGACTTTTTTTCGAGGCCAAAGTATCGGAAACAACCATTCCTAGTTTAAATAGTTCTTACATTTCTACGTTGTAGGTGCTGCGGCCATGAGTTTCCAATTGTCCTCAACTCCGGTAGAATGACAGCCGAGGGATGCCCATGGAAGGTCGAGGTGGAGGTGCTGGTAGGCTTCACAGAGAACATGAGAGCCCATTGAAACCATTTTACATGCAAGGAAAAACTAAACATTCCTAGTTTAAATGTTCTTACATTTTTACATGTGTAGGTGCCTCGGCCTTCAGTTTCGAATGATCACCGGCTCTGGTAGAACTCCAGCCAAAAGTTGTCAACGGAAGGTCCAGATAGATATGTTTGTAGACGTCACAGAGAACACCCGAGACTGTTGAAACCATTTACAGGCAAGGTATCACTAGGCCTTTCTGCTTTCCTGTTTTAGAATGTTCTTACATTTTTACATTACAGGTGCTGCGACCCTGAGTTTCGAATGGTTCCAGACTCCGGTAGAGCGACCAGCCAAGGGATATCCACGGAAGGTCCAGATAGACATAGGCTACTTCATAGATAGACATAGGCATAGTGGACTTCACAGAGAATACCTGAGACTCTTGAAACCATTTCACATGCACAAAAATCACAACTCCTATCTGGCTCCCTCGTTTAGCTCGAGTTTTCAATGGTTCCAGATTCCGGCCCGAGTCAAGGGATATCCACGGAAAATCGAGAGAAACATGTTAGTAGACTTCATAGAAAATACGAGAGACCCTTGAAACCATTTCACATGCAAGGAAACACAAAGCCTTTTTGACTCTCTTGATAAAATGACTTATATTTTCACATTTTAGGTGCTGCGGCTCTGAGCTTCGAATGGTCTCTAACCCCGGTAGAACGACCTGCCAAGGGATGTCCACGGAAGGTCGAGATAGAGATGATGGTAGACTTTACAGAGAATACCAGGGACGTCGAGGGTGAGGGCTTATGGCGTCTTGGTCTTTTTGGGAGCGGCAACATCAACGGCACTGGTGAACGATATGGGGAGGTTGCACAGGCTTTGAACGAAGCTCAAGCTGCAATCAGACTACTCGTCGCTCAACCGGTTTCATTCACCGATGTATTCGCCGATTTCGACTTGGGCGCAATAGGCTGTCTCCCGCAGTTTCCATACCTCTGCTTGGAGTTCTCGAAGGGGGAGTCCCCGACGCCAGACTACACGTTTACGACTGAAAGCGGAGAGCCGTCACTTATATCATGCAAAAGGCGAGATTGTGAAGTCGGTGGTAAGATATTTCAAAAACCCTAAATTGAACTTGATCAGGTAGTATCTAGAAATTCAATTAGTCATGTTCCTGATATGGTTGAAAGGAAAACGAAAGAATGGTTGATTATCGTCGTTCTTACTGTATGTTTCTTCGTAAAAGATTTAGAACGATGTTGTTACTTTTTTTGGTATGATGTTCGAGCAAAAAACAGTTGAGTATAAGTCCCCCCCCCCCAAAAAAAAACCCCTTTATTTCTTTGATTTTACTTCTATCGGTCGTCGTTCGTACTACAGGTATCTTCGAATTAAATTTGTCATATTTTTATGTCGGTAGAATAAAAATAGTTCATACAAACATACACGTTGAAAAAAAAGAAGGAAAGAGATCTTCGTTTTTACGTAGGCTATCATCGTTTCAACTACATGTATTCATTGGCGTATTGAGTGGGCCGGAGGCACTTTCCCCGGGCGCAAGGGTATAGAGGGTGCCAAAATGGGGGCTTTGTCCATATATACTGTACACAAAAATGACAGGGGGACGCCAAAAGAGAAGTTTGCCCCGGACGCCGATAATGCTCACTACGTCACTGCATGTATCTTCATAACATATTTTGAGTTTTTTTTCATATGGTTCAAATAAAGTTGTTTCAACAAACAGACAGTAAAACATTGGCAGAATAATGAAAAGGAAAGAATGGTTTGATTTTCACGTAGACTATTGTCCTTACTACATGCATCTTTCTAACAACACTTAGAATGGTTTATTTTATTATATGATTGAAGTATTGTTCGATATCGAGCATTGTCGTTGTTTAAGCACACGGGCAGTAGAAAATTTATGAACATAAAAACAAAAATAAGAAGGATGGAACAATTTAACTTCACGTCGACTATCGTAGTTCGTCCAGCGCATTGCTTCAATAAAGATATTCATTGGGGTCAACGGATATGCATGATTTTACATTGAGTATCGATTGTTTCTCCTATAGATATCTTCATCAAAGGTCTCGACTGGTCATATAAACTGGCAGACACACGTCACGCACACGGCGAAAATTCTTCCGTCATTTTTGATGTCCGGGTAGAGGTCGATCGATGTAGCCCTAACGTCATAGGCACCGACTTATGGCAACTCACTATGTTCACCAGCCAGGAGGCGGACGGTAGGACCAGAAACCCACATCCCTACCTCAAACAAATTCTATCTCCGACACAGGCAGCGACTACTTATCACGAGGGAAGTGACTTGATGAACTTGAAGGGTGTTGAAAGCCCTCCATTCTATTCGGAATATCTCGGGTGTGGTGCTCAGAAGTATGTATGCTTGGAGCTGTCCCAGGGCGAATCGTCTTCGCCGCGTTTTGACGTCATATTCCCAGAAGGGAGGACGGGGATCCTACACTGTATCGTGGGTCATGCCGAAGTTTGCGTACGTAGGTATATATTAATATTATTCAGATAAAGAAACTGATACTTTCTATATAGATGTATATGATTTGCCAGTTTCACACAATACATTACATAATAGGTACATCCTTATGTCTAAAAGACAGCAATCTTTCGAGAGCAAACACCTCTCTCAAATCTGTATTTTAGACAAGAGGACGAAACAGACGAGAATTGCCTAAATGTATGTCTACTTATTCAAGATGAGATATGCATAATATAACATTTGTAGTTGTCACTGTCCGTATCATGGCCCAAACACGAGAACAAAATCATATTATTCCAAGCAATTGCAAACAATCTATGGCATCCCGAGTTGTCAATGGGGTAATACGGCTTTTGTCCGAGAATGACATTGGAACGTTAATATGTCATTCGGGAAAAGAATTTTATTAAGCATAATAGGCAGCGCCCTCGGTATTTAGCATAATAGGCAGCGCCCTCAGTATGGGTACAAGAGAGTGTCTTTAAATGTATGACTGAATCGTTTAAATCGTATCATTTCACTGTGCTAACTTTGTCGATGTTTGCATTCTTCAACACACTACAACACAATGTAGATTGCCCATGCATACAAAACACAAGTACAAAACATGTCGTCATTTTTATTGTAATCATTGTCATTGCTTTGTATTGTTCCGTGTTATTGTTGTGCCACCAGCTGTATCGTTTATTAACATATTTAACTCAATTAAGAATCAACTCTTGAAGCAATTGATCCCCCAATTAAACGAACCGAAGGTGAAGTTAAATTTAAATTCTATCATATAATGTGTTTGTTCGAGGTTTTTCTTGCATGATTGTAGTGATGTATAGTTGATGCTGAAGCATGTCGGGCAGTCGGATTTGACAACGATGTGCACGGCTCAGTGTCTAAACGACACGAAGATGGACTTGTTCAAGTCTCTGGTGCTGGTTTTATCCGACTTCTAGTCTGTATACGGCTCTGTCGGAATTTAACCAGCACGCCCTCTATTACAGTCTGCACGTTCTGATATGTGCTCATTTTTCCGTCCGGACATAGAGGTGGGAAGCGGACATAGAACAGATATAACAACAAAAACAGATAAATAATTTTGTATAATGGAGGGAATGCTAGCCTAAATCATACAGAGCCGTAGGCCTATTGACAGATAGGCTAGAAGTCGGAGAGAAAAACACCAGAGACTTTGGCAAGTATAATACGCGACGACGAAGAGTTAACAGCGTCTCTCAAATGGTTACCTGAATGAAAAGCATTAGGAGAATCATGTTTGTTTATAATACGAGATATAACTCCTTTCTTTTCCGTTCCGAAATGATGTGGCCTCCCCTTAACAGGAATATTTTATTTTTTCACTTAGATGCATATAAATGTTAATATTTGCATATAGAGGGCGCATACGTTTTCGTGGCCTTACAACAGAGGGTGCATTCGTTTTCAGGTTCCTACGGAGTCCTCAATCAACAGAATAAATGGGTAATCAAACGAGGTAAGGGTAACTAACGGGGTTGCCAGTTGTTCCACGACACAAGTGGCCAAATGTCTGGCCAACTCGTGTGAGTGAGAAGAGGCCAAATTGCTATGTTATGCATATATGGCCTATGTAAGGTATCACTATACTCTATTGGGGGACTCTGCGATCGCACCAGTTCAAAAGATATTCCACTTTGTATTTCAATGATATTCAACAATCTCCTCTGATTTTTACTGGCGGGACCAGGAGTTTAAAAACTTCAACTTTGGTGTTAACGCACAACGAAACGCCACACTGGCAACTCTGGTAGTTAAATGTAGCCTAATTGTGCATCCTGTTGTTATGAATGTATAGCGTTAAATGTTTATGCCACATGCAATGAATTTTCTTGAATTATGAGATATTATTATTAATATTTAAAATATCCAAAGGAGCTCTGTATTTTTTGAGGTTCCAAATTGTGATCAAAACTAATCGAAACACAATAACTCCTGTGTGAAAGAGAACGAAAAATATCTCAGATCTGTGATCTTTATTTTGAACATCGATGTAATTCCACGAAGAACTGTTGAACACAGACATGACCTAATTAGCATAAATTGTCCGCCCACAATTTTGAAGATCAAACAATGCAACATTCATACCTTCTTCTTCTCCATATTTTTAAGTAAATTCATGTTGGGGATCGTCTAACAAAATTGACTGATCCTACCAACAAATAACACCATGTCATTGTCTTCTCCTCAGCTGTCAAACAAACTCACTGAGCAGCCACGTGGAATCGCTCCATGTTGGGTCAAGAATCCCACTTCTGACACCAAGTAATGTTGACATTGACAGGACGCCATCTTGAGATCAGTCTGCATATTTATTGTAAACATATTCCAGGTATAATATAACAACATTAATAGAGGGCGGTATGTCAGATTTCAAGTACTATTATTATAGCTCACGCCTGAGTTGTATTCAACCATCTCTTTGCATAGCCACGCCGAGCTCGGAACTGCGGGTAGCTGCCGCGAATTCCCAGCAGGGGGTTGCAGAGGCACTGGGGCGTGACGCTGCCAGTATATACCACACAATAGGTCCGGGCCTAAGCTCCGTGTCAGCCATTCTCCCGCCAAATCCCCCTGTATCATTGTGTAGGCGTGGGCTCAAGGGTTACTGTGGTTCATATTGCATTCGTGTTAAACAAGATTGATTAATATAGCCTTGTAGCCATAACAATTATTCTACGCAATTGCAAATGAATTACAGATTAAACAAAACAACGTTTTTCTTTCCATGATTGTGAAGCTCGGGAAGTCTGACGAAGGAAGGTATGTCGACTCTTGTTTGACACATGTGATAAAGTGGACTCTCATATCCCATCGTGTTTTCATCATTAGACCACGTGATGCACCAGGCAGCCAACGAGGAAACCTGTGGATGGATTGAGCCAAGACGTGGTGGGTCAGTTCCACAGATAAATGGGTAAAGCACTTTGAGTTTATTGCCTAATAAATAGCAAAATTCTTACCAGTTTTACAATATATAATGTCCATGCGAATAGGTAATGTTCTAATAAATTCTCAATTCTCTTTTCGTTTTACAGTTGAAACTACAAGCAGTCTTTCGCCAAAATAAATGTCTGCAATACAAGGAAACTGTTCTTCTGTTTGCTAAGGGTTCGAGCTGTCAGGGAAGTTTGTTAGTTACTCATTCAGAAACACTGACTCACTAACTTGACTGACTGACTGAAGACATGTGATCATTGGGTGAACACGATCGCTAGCCTGCATGTCCTTCTCGAGTAGTGTTCAGAAATGTATGAGGCAGATGTATGATTATTATCTCACTCGAAGGATCGATCAATATATTACCATGCTTCCAGGAACGACATTTAACGTCTCCGTCAACAGACATGAGCAACCTGTTGGAATGTTGCATCGGACAGAAGGAACTATACTTTTTGTATTGAATTTTTTCGCAGTGTCTGCATGATTGTATTATCGACATTCATTTGAAGGTACATTAAGGGTTTGTTTCAGCTACAAAACCAGTTTCGGAACACAATTTGTCATATGCATATCATCAGAAATTTCCAATAATTATGATTTTGCTTTCGTCGAAGGTTTAATCAAAGTATAACTGATTAGAATTTGACGAAAAACTGAAATGGGATTCAAGGGTATCTCAAAGTATAGCCTATCAAAAAACTACTGCTGTAATATGTTTCAGGTTCAGTTTGTTAAAGAAATCGTGCAATAGGTACTATGTAATTTTTGGAACGTAAAAGATAATACACGGTTTTTGGAGCTATCAACGTTTTTTACTACCCTGACAAAATTGGAATTGTTTCCTATTCTATGTTCTACACAGTATTTTGGGAGTAAGCAAAGATCATTAGACGTTATTATATTGAAAATATTTTTGTGATATGCAAAAAGAACCAAAAAACTCGACTCGACGAGCAAACCTACCAAACCCTGAAAGTACCTTCAAATACATCCATAGTCGAAAGATATATTTCTCTCGTCCACCACAGGATATCACATACCAGAATGCACATTTCTTCATTGGTCACTATATACAAGACATAACATCAATAAGTTATTATTATATTATTATTATACAAGACATAACATCAATAAGTCCTTGCATGATTTCAACTGCGCATGTTCGGAACTTGCTTGGGGTCAGGTCCCATCGATCTTCATCCTTTATGCAGTTATGACGAAGTATTTCATATGTGTTTTACATTTGGAACGTGACACAAGTAGCGCACACGATCGAGCATGCGCGTATATGATACGTAATACACGTAACCCGGTAACCGTGGCGGGCAAATGTGCGCGTATCATATACCCTACGTGGCCAGCCCAGATAAACTTTGACCTTTGGAGTTTATGAAAGGGCTTATTGAGTTGACCAATTATGTAGATTTAAGATGATAGTAAAGGGCTAGACATCTGCACTGATGGTCAGCTCAATTTGAGTTTTGTATGGTACTTTGACCAACACAGAATTTGGCGTCCTGGCCCTCCTGGGAGGTGAAATTCACTTTTGAGTGAGAGAAACGGGTCTTTAGATTAAAAAATCACAAGGCATAATTGCATTATTTTGTGTAGCATCGCAGTCGTCCTTAGCCTAGTCTATTATTCTGCTTCGCACTGTACTCTCATTTTCGTCTAACTGTTAATAGAAATCTGTTGTAATCTTTTTTCCGAACTCAATTCAATTACTTGATATCAAGGCGAACAAAAATGTGAAATCAAATATTCATCATAGTCGAAGATAAATGAAGGATATAATTGGAAAGAGCAATTTGAATAAATGTTGACATTTTCTTGAAACTCGTCTTGAAAATAAACCTTCGAATCGATGAATACCTTGTGTTACTCATGATTTAATTAGAATCCATGGTTTGTAGTAGGATTTTTTTACGATATTCCACAGAATTTGCTCCCATGATTGTAATCTCCATGTCTGTTATACATTTTTAAATTAATGTAATTCACCGTTGATTTACATGGGTTTCATATAGAGGGTCACGTCCGAATGATATATTTAAGGAATAAACTGCAACTTGGAGACTGTTAGCCTACTGGGGAACAAATGGCTTAGCTGAACAACGGACGAGGCAAAGCCGAGTCCGTTATCAAGATAAACAGAGTCGAGACGGTTTGTTAACCAGTAAAGGTCGAACAGTTGTAACTTATTCCTAGTCTACAACCCAACATTTGCCAAAAAGGGTGATTTTTTAGCTAAAACTGTTGCTAAAAATGTGAGCTTTAAGTTGAAGACTTGAACAAGTCAATACAGAGAGGGGCTCGACTCCCGATAAGCCAATCAAAGAGCCGCTTCTGTGACGGTTCCTAGAGGGGAGCTACAATGATATTGTTTATGTACAGTGAACAACACTGAATAGTACAGCCTATGTGGTTTCCATGTATCAGATAATGTTCAATGCTCCTTAGCAACAGACAGTCTATACTCCTCCCTGAAATGCTTTGTTGTAAAGGGGATTACCCTAAAGTTTGAGACCACATGACTATATGTTGCAGAATAACAATCGGTCATGTGACACAGATTAGCCAATCAGGTTCGGGGATTTCATAAAAACACAAACAGAGGTTGTAGAATACCATCCTAAAGGAGCTCAGTGAATGTGTCTGTTTCCAAATTATCGTCCCATCTAATCCAAACAATACTAGTATTGTGATAGAGAATTTAAAGTAATTCAGACCTCTGAACTTTTATTTTGTAAGGTGATGCCATTTTATATGAAGAACAGGACTGCCTAACATAAGCCTAATTAACATAAATTCTCTGCCCAAACTGTTCAATTTCAAACAACGCAACATTCTTCTTTATGCAGCAATATGGTATTTTGTGGAAGTCTCATAACAGATGAGATTTCACTACTCGAAACGCATAGCTGGTAAAGTAACAGGCCCGTAGGAAACTTTTCCCAAAAAGGTGGAGGCATGCAAACGGATGTACGAGACCGGACTTATTTGGAACGCTTTTTTTTAGTATTCGAGGGTCCTGAGCAGGCCCGTAGCAAGGACCGTTCAGTAGAGGGGGCACTAACAATCCAGCGAATTTTTGGCTCTCGGAAGGGGGCCTAGATGTAACATGGTGCTGTCATTTCCACTTTCTCAAGTAACTTCATGCCCATTTTTTTGAAGAATTCAGAAGACCAACATGTTTTGTGAAACAAGGCAAATATATATTTTGGAACAATGAACACAGGAACAATGTTACATCTTATTATTCAAGTATTCAGCAAGGAAACCCCATTTAAATTGAAATGAGTATAACACCCTATGTTAATCTATTGCCAAGTTCCAACTATAAGCATACAGAATTTAAACATCGAAGTTACTTCCAAGTCGTATACCCGACACCGTCAAAGCTTTGTTTGATATAGAGGCCATCAAAATAAAACATGTATATGAGAAATGAACATTTAGACACTGCAACATTGGAAGTGTAAAAAACTATTCACTTTGGTGATTTCCAAAACGTCACACCAAGTAAGGGATAAAAAAAAATCACTCTGCCTTATTGTCATAAACACCAGAGCGAACAGGGCCAGACTGGGAGGCAAATTTCTACCATTCCAATGTTTATTGAAAAAGCGCCAGGAACAAACACCACTGCGCGTGTATCGCGTGAAAATTCCTGGGTTATTATGTCCGATCCTTGGGTTATATAGAAACTACATATTTAGCAAGAGGGACACTACATAACAATACAAAAGACGATACTGCGCGCAATTTCAGGACATTATGTTCAATCTTCGGGGGTTATATATAAAAGGACACATTCAGCACAGGAGACATCACATCCCAAGACAAATCAATACAAACACCACCGTGTGCAAAGCGTGTGAAAGCTTTACATTTTCATGTTCGATCTTTGGGTCATAAAATACGGTACAAACAACATCATATGACATGACTGTAAGAATACAGAAACAGTGATGAGCATGCACGAAGCGCGCCTACAATTTTGATGATTGTCGGGATCAGACACATGGAAGTCAGAGTACATGGGGAAAAAGGAACGTTACCGCACGCAAGCGAGCGTGCCCGTGCTCCCGCCTGGCCCTGAGATGCATTTTGAAGCTACATATTGTGCAAATTTTGAAAGTAAATTTATTTCCAAATTTTACTAAATTTTACTTTTTCAGTTCGCCTGGCAGATAAACATTGGGGGAAAGGGAGGTGCGAATGCACCCAATGCAATCATTTTTAATCCAATTGTCATCCAATGTTAGCATTTTTAAGCGTAGACTAAAAGCAGGGCTGTAAAGTGAAATGATCACTTTCTTGGATTTGCACCATAGCAAGCACGATTTTATTATTAGTAGTAAAAGTTGTTACTTTTTACTGGGTCCAAATTTTATAATCCAGTTCTTCATTATTTTCTATTCAAATCATGTGTAATAAGAATACAACTGTGCATTGTGATTTCTTGCAATATTTGTTTATATGAATTTCATTGTTGAATGCCTTGTCCTTGTTCAAATTGATGAGTCTGAGCTACTCATATATCTAATACTTCAGCACAATAGAATTTGCAATGGGGCCTCTTCATAATATAATAAACTAAAGTACCGGTAATATTAAAAGATACATAAATATATTTGAGCCCCCTTACAATTGAAGGTTAAATCGTGGGCAAAGCTGATTTTTTCGAAGGCATTTCGTTCATTTATCAAATTTGTGGCGGTGGGTTCAGAGAAGGGTATGTGGGTGTATAATTAACCTACATTATTGGTGGATACTCCCATCCCCATTATATGTGGTGCTGTCATTGGTTTGCAAGAAGATATGTATATAGGCGGTCCATATTGACAAACAAGAAGGTGTTGTGATTTACTTGCCTAGTGCACAGTTTCAGTCTGGTATAGCCATTATTGTATTACTTGTTTCATGCTGTCACATTTACCTAACCAAGCAGACAACACTGCATTACTAATTTGGTACCAGTCAAAGTTTGTGTTTGACACCTGTTGACTTCCATGCTGAAACTATATCCCACTCTCACAAGTGCCACCAATACAGGTTTTGACAAAATCGGACATACGGTTGCCAAGATATTGACATTTTAAGGTATTGCTTCTAAGTCCCACACACTCATTATTATTATTGAGATTGGCACCAAAACAGGAGCCGAGGGCTACGTGATTCTTTGCCTACAGATTCAAAACCTGATTATATTGTTTTACCTCTATTAACCTCAGATGACCTTCGACCACAATAAAAAAACACCAGGGTCCATGCTCTAACTATGATGAACACACATACCATGTATGAGCTCAATTGAAGTTTGCTCTGTCAAGTTCAGGTGGTTAGAAGTATGAGCTCAATTGAAGTTTGCTCTGCCAAGTATGAGACTGATCCCAGTTGCCTCTCATTGGGTTTGCCTGATTACCAGCTAACTTTGGTAAAATGAGGGCTCCCCCTAATGAATGGTAATGTCAATATTACCCTCAATTTTCAACAAAATTATATTTGGCCCCGGCCCCGCCCCTCATAAATATTGAAGAGATGCAATAAGGTTCTAACCTATGCATGTACCGCACCTCCTACCAATGCCACCAAAACAAGTTTGAACAAAATCGGACATACGGTTTCCGAGATACGGACATTTAAAGAAATTGCTTCTAAGCCCCGCCCACTCATGAATATTAATGAGATTGGCACCAAAAAC
>JAODUJ010100486.1:0-11496 GCA_027564615.1 Psolus chitonoides | reverse complement strand
ACCCACGTGGGAAGTAGAAACCCCACATAGGAATTTAGCAAACCCATGTGGGAAGTTTGCAATTCTATGTGGGAAACCCATGGGATTCCAGACTTCCCATATGGGATTTCTTATGGGAAGTATGATTTCCTATGTGAAGGTCAAAATTTCCTATGATAAATACAATTTTCCTATAGGAAATACATGATAGGAAACTTTTTATAAGGGAGTGTATCCTCCTGTGAATTGTTAATGGGACTGGTGTTGATCTGGCTAGTGGCTAGGCAGCCAATACAAGATTGGCGTCATGTGGTTGATGATTGTCACTGGGACTCCATCGTAGTCGCAGGGGACTTGACGTCATTAACATGTGACAATGATGTCATTGACATACATTGTATGGTTGATGATTGTCACTGGGGCTCCCTCCATCTTTTAAGTGTAGTCGTGGTGGATATATGACATCATTAACATGTGACAATGATGTCATTGACATACAATATGGTTGATGATTATCACTGGGGCTCCATCTTTTAAATGTAGTTGTAGTCGCAGAGGATCTATGACATCAATGGTGCCACTGATTATGGTTGATGATTGTAGTCCCTATGGCGTCATTGACATGTGACGACGGCGACTACGACTCGTACCGACGCGCGTAGGTACTTGCTACTCGATGGACTTACATTGATTGATAGATATAACCGTCCTGGCGATCCAAATGCCAAGCCATGCCCATTACATATTTGGGTGATTTCATTTATTTGGGTACCAACCTGTGACATTGGTACCAACATTTCAAAAAGGTTAAATCTCTTTAAATATGGTCTTTAAAGTTGGTCAAATATGACTTTCTTAAGAAAAAAATCGAACTTTCCACAAAGAGCGTCATTTCTTAAAATGGGACCATTTTTCATCACCACATGTCTGACACATGTTCCCCGTGTAAATGGGGACATGAATTGATATACCACTCTGCCATAACATAACAAATCATTGGAATAGAGTGAAGTTTATACCTCTTGTACTTGGCTTTTGACCACTTTTATCACATAACATCAAATTTTTCTGGTTGATTTGAACTAAAACCATACTAACGACATCTACATTTTAGCAATTTGAGCCGAAAATGGCCATATTCTGGTCTTTGTGGCATATTTTTCTGTTTTTAAACTCAATCGGCTGTAACCCAAATAAAATGCATCTGAAATTGTTGCATAGTTGCAAAGAAACTTCCTCGGAAACATTCAGGTAATTAGTATTGTAATATAGGGAATATGGGTACAAATAACCAAACCTGACAATGATGTTCCCTGTGTAAAAGGGACATGAAAATTTTGGTGTCCCCTTTACACGGGGAACATAAAACAGGTTTATGTATGATATCTGGTAACTATGTCGTTGATATTAACAAACAAAGTATGTTATACCATGTTCATGAAAACTAAACACATAACAGCACTGGTAAATGTTCAGCTAATGTTTTATTCTACTCAGGCATGAATATCTGTTCCCCGTGTAAATGGGACATGAAAATTTTGGTGTCCCCATTACACGGGGAACATGTTACAAGTCAATGTGTTGTATATGATACTGCTTATGTTCTTAACAATATAAACCGTTGTTACAACACTTGCATGCTTGCCAAACACACATAACAGACTAATAAATGTTCAGCTAATGTTGTAATTTAAATATTTTGAATATATGTTCCCCGTGTAAAAGGGACATGAAAATTTTGGTGTCCCCTTTACACGGGGAACATGTTACAAGTCAATGTGTTTTATATGATACTGCTTGTGTTCTTAACCATATAAACCTTTGTTGCAACACTTGCATGCCTGCCAAACACACATAACAGCACTAATAAATGTTCAGCTAATGTTGTAATTTGAATATTTTGAATATATGTTCCCCGTGTAAAAGGGACATGAAAATTGTTGTGTCCCCTTCACACAGGGAACATGTTACAAGTCAATGAGTTGTATATGATACTGCTTATGTTCTTAACAATATAAACTGTTGTTACAACACTTGCATGCCTGCCAAACACACATAACAGACTAATAAATGTTCAGCTAATGTTGTAATTTGAATATTTTGAATATATGTTCCCCGTGTAAAAGGGACTTGGACATTTTTGTGTCCCCTTTACACGGGGAACATGTTACAAGTCAATGTGTTTTATATGATACTGCTTATGTTCTTAACAATATAAACCTTTGGTACAACACTTGCATGCCTGCCAAACACACATAACAGCACTAATAAATCTGGATCTGGCCGGGTGGAGCAGAGAGGGTACCTTGAGAAGATAGGGGGTCGGAAGCGTAAGGTGGACGCAGCAAGGTGCCAGCCTAGCATGTGCTTCGTCAGCTCCGATAGTGTGTGGGTTCCACGAAATTTGATCATTATCTATACCAGCACTTAATTAATGTCTCTTAATTAATGTTTAACTAAAGAATGCAAAAACTCTTGCCATCCAAAACTACTAATTGCCTCTTCAAACTAACTTTTCTAATATCAAGTGCCTTGCAAACTCAAATCATAAATTTGTTATAGATTCTATTTCAGACAAATGTTGCCATGAATAGAACGGTGGACTTTCTGAATATCATCAGGAGCAAAAACATATTGATTCCCAGAACGATGGTTTCGGAGTTCCGGAGGCCTGACTACACAGATGACGTCGCTCCTTGGATGGGTGAATGGCTGTTCTTTCTCCGGAAAGACGTGGTAACAGCCGGTGTCACTGTCAACCAGTCGCATGAACTTTAGCACAACGTTGTCTTCAATTTTCTCCAACACCTACAAAAAATGTAAAAAATTGCTATCATTATCATTGATTATAAAAAATTGTTATGTTCTCTCAAATCAGCAATTTCTCCAGCACCTGAATGTAAAATATGAAAAGTATTAACATGTTGATGGTTGTGAAGATCCTGCTCATATGGCCCTCCAAATGAATATCATTGCCATATGAGAGTGCTGAAAAATAAAAAGTTAACTGTGAATATGAATATTTATTGCACAATGTATGAGGGGTGGTGCCAGAATTTCAATAACGAGAGGGCCTCAGTACCCAGACAGTGGGGCACAGTAAGTGATTCCATACACACTATTTTGTTGCTGGTTGCTCCCCAACTAAATGGTCGATTCTTCCTCGACGGGAAGGCACATGCCCTCCCGGCCCACTCACTGACACTGCCCCTTCATATACTGTATGCTAGAGAGGATGGTTATATGGTTGATGGGGTTCAAGGTCATCCCCACGAGAAAGGCTGGACCTATCAAAAGCTCATTCCTTGAAATTTTGATAAGGAAATAATTTGCTAAGGAGTTATTGGCTCCTTGCTAGAGATTACTTTTCTCCTCGCTAGAATTTCTGGATTTTCCCAGCTCTGGCTGCAAGGACACAAAACAATATGTGTCCTTCTTGATTTCCAGCCCCGTTATACACACTTTATAGCCTTTTTTTAACCAACATAATGTACTTACAATTGCCATGTAGACCACTGCTGAACCCTTGCGCTTTTTCTGGGAAAACTGCACGGCGACATATTCCCCCACAGCCAGATCTTCTGAGACAGATGTTTCTCCATCTAAAACACATGTAACAAAAGAATCAATAAAGTTAGTAACTCTCAGGTGAAAAATGAATAGTTCTTATAAGTGCTAGATATATTACAATGTTGACTAAGATGTGTATGTGTCAGAGTTTATTTGGCTTGCGAGCCGCAGGTTAGGCACCCCTGGCCCATCAAATGTATTTAAGAACTCACCATCAGGCTGGATAGTCACATCACCGCCGGGTTGGGTAGAGAGGTCACCACTGGGCCGGTTAGACAGGTAACCGCCGGGCTGGGTAGACACGACACTGTCAGGTTGAGCAGCAAGGTCACCCGGAGGATGGATGGACATGTCACCACCAGGTTGTGCTGAAACAGCAGCATCGTGATGAGAAGAGACCTTGACATCAGCTGTAGAGGAAATAGAACCAACCGATCAACATTACAAAACTAATGTAACAGCATGATCAAAGCTACAGCAATCTTCATGATATGTACTGTATTACCTGCAAGAGAAATAAACTGTTTAAATTTGGTTTTATCCTGTTAATATTTTCTGAAATATATAGTCCTTCTGTTGGAAAAAAATACAATTTGAACATGGTTTATATATTTGTGTGGGGGTGGGGGCACTACAAATGGACTGAATATGCTCTGTTCCAGGCATTTTTGGGCAAATTAATTTATGATGGGTTTTGATATAATTCCTGGGAATATTTGTGAAAAATGTTCAGCCATTATTGTATTTTTATGTAGACAAAGTACAGGTGGAGAAGACAGACTGGTGGTGTAGAGGAGAGAAGCCCTCGCCCAGCTAGGGCCACCCTGAGCTGATGTATACATGTAAAGCATATTCAATACATTGCAAGAAGAAATGATTACTTTTAAAAGGGGCAGAGTTATCAGAAGGGGTGTGAGGTGATGGTCATCTCTCCTCATTGCCTAGGTTGTTATTCACTGGTAGTTACACCAGGTCCCCACTTACTGCTGGGTGGACAGGGAGGTACTTTCAAGTTCACAGCTAAGCCATGGCTTGATCATAGCCTCTTAGGTTAGGTCTTAACATAAACCCCATCCAGTTTTTACCTGCTCGTTTAGCTTGCAAGTGAACCTCCTTCCAGGGCTGGACATACAGCTGATTTTCACATACTCCTACATCTTGTAGACAAGGGTCACAGAAGCAGGAGATGTTTCTTGTTGCAACCAGTCCTCCCTTCACACTCTTGACGCTATGGAGTCGTCTGGTCCCTGCCACAGTCTTGACTGCTCTGTTTGGGCGGTTTCTACGTACATCTTTAAAAGGAATGTAGAACGCACTCCTACGGAATGGCAGACAGCATTGCCCCTCAGAGGCCTCTTTCATCACATGCTTACTCAGGTAATCATAAAGGGACTCCGGGTTATTAATGACGACTGTCCCCGCTTTAACAGCATCAGACGCATGCCTCTTCACCACACCGCTCTCGCCATCACTCGCTCCCTTGCCATGTCTGGTCCCAGAGTAATTGTGGTGGATTATATGACCAAAATCCTCTGGGCCATAGCTGATGTCAGAGATGGGGCCTTTGCTTTTGTACTGGCTGCTGCACCCATCTGAAAATCTGTAAAATGTGCCAATGGCCAGCCCTCTTGTTTCGGAAAGATGCTTTGACACCACTTCTTGAAACGTGTTCACGAGATTGTAATCGTGCGTGATGTCGTTGCTGATCATAATACAGCTCTCGGTGACTGATTTCTGGCAACTGCTGCAGTGGTAGTATACTACAATAGGGTGGACTGTAGCGGAATCCTGCGAATAATAGGCACTCTGGACCTCCCTCTGATAGCCGCACTTATAATTTTCGGCGAAATCGAAGATACCTAGAACTTCATTTGCACCTAACTTCGCCCGCAGATTGTACTCCTGCTGATGCTGCCAATCTTTGTTGAAAAGATGCTCAGCGAATGGCTCCATCTCATCTTTGAGTTCCTTCACTAGGACTGTGACCGTCCCTGACTTCACAACTAGTCCCCGCTTCTTGACCTGCTTCTCAATTTGGTTGGTGTAGCACGTGGTCTCAACCATCTGCCAACACTTCCACTCGACTTCTTTTGCTGGATTCACAAGGAGGGGGGCTAGTTTAGCATCCAACATGCTTACTCCGCATTTAGTGCATGCTCGTGTAATGCAGGATAGATCGTGGAATGGTGTGTCATGTTGCTTCTGGCACATGGTGTCATTTGTTAGTTGATAGGCATCCTTGATGCATCCTGGCAGTAGATGGTTGATTGTGAGCATTTTCAAGTCCACATTCTCACAGTACTCACACAGGCAACCAACATACTTTGCCTGTTGCTTTGTCTTCACGTGTACTGGGCGATGTTTGTAAAATGTAGTAGCCCCCACCTGATCATGTGGATTTGCCTTGTTAAATTCTGCATGCAAATAGGCGATAGTGTTACCCATATGTGGCGAGGTTTACCAGTCTTTTTGCTTACAAATTTTTTATCTGGCAGCGGATTGGAGTGAGCCTCGTAAAATTTCTCGATTAACTTAGCTTTGCTGTGTGATACCGGCTTTCTTCCTTCTCGATCCTTTCTTGCTTTCGTCAGCAACTTTCTACTCACACCGAACCTGCGAGACGCTTCCCGTAACATTTTCTTCTTCTTGATGCTGGAAAGGCACTCAGATAGACGTTTCCTCGACTTGGACTGTCTTGGTGCCTGCAGAACTTCAGCCACTGCCTCCATTACGCCATCTGCCAGACTATCTTTTGTGGTATGAATTCCTGCCGCTGCTAGTGCAGCCGCTTTCCTCGGTGTGGAATTCCCTATTAATTCCACTGTAGTCGCAACAAAGTGTGCCCGATGTTTTGGCATGCCTTTTCTTGCCCTCTCAAGGCTTTTCCTCTTTGCTTCAGATGAACGTGTATCAGTCATTTCCTCCCCCAAAGCCTTGTTACGTTCTTGGAGTTCCAACTCTTTTTCATGCAACTCTTTTTCCATTTCTTTGAGTTGTTGCTGCTTTGCCTCCAGTGCTCTTTCCTCTGCCTCCAAAATGCTGCTGTGCCTCTTCTTCGCATATCGCTCACGGTTTTTTCTCTTTTCTTCCTCCTTTTGCTCCTTTGTCATCTTGGCTCGCTGTAGTCGCTTCTTGATCTTTTCTTTACCTCTCTTTTGCTGAACCTCTTTCCTTGTAGTTGCTTTCTTGTTCTGTGTTTTGTTGGCAGCATTCACAGCTTTCTTCGTCTTATTCAGTTTCTCCATTCTCTTCCTGGCCGATTCATTATTTCTCTTGTGTCTTTTCTCCCACATCTCCGCCTCGTCCCTCTCTTCAGCTGACAGCCCCCTCTTCTGCAACCGATATTTAGCGGTAGAACATTGCAGCCTGTATAACTTGCTGTACTCTTTGTTCTGCTTCTGCACCTTTGTATATTTGGTGGGATCAGCAGCCTTCTGTTTATCTCTCCAATTTTGTGTTCTAGATCTGGGTTTGGCTTGTGAAGGGCTTGTTGAAGCAACATCATCCAAGCCACTGGGCGAAGAGCTTGTTGGAGCACCATCATCCAAATAACTGGACGAAGAACTTGTTGAAGCACCATCATCAAGAGATAGATGCTTGCACCGGATCCGCAGGCGATACGGCGACGGCATCTGGATGGAAACGCTGCAAATAATTCAACAAAAGATATATTGATTCATGTTATCAAATAAAGGATTCAGAATTGCTTTGACATGGCATGGAGCGCTAGTGGGGAGGTGGGGTGGATGCATGCTGAAATGTTGTGGAGAAAAAAATGTTGGGGAGCAATAAAATGAGCTGATCGTCAGCCGGAGGCTATACATGCTTGAAAATTGTAAACGATAATGCCATGTTGCATGTAGCTGGATTTGAATGTAAGAAAAAAATGGAATGGGGAGGTATACCCTCCGCCATATTAGTCGAAGAAAAACGGTTAGGTTAGAGTCTAACCGTTAGACCGACTCAGAACCCCTCCTTATCACCCATCCCCATCATAACAGGCCCGTATAGCCAGACCATGCATCCTGAGAGGGCAAAATAATTTTTAAAAGAAAATCTTTTTAGAAGGGCAAAATAAACATTTGGTTATGTTTTTATTGCTTTCCAAAAAATATTTATAGGTCATGGGGAAACAAAATTCTAGGAGAAGTTTCCCCCAGGGGTTGAGATAAGAGATCACACACCTAGCCCCTGGTCCACAGGAATTTTCACAGAACCAGCAGCTATTTGGTGGAAGCCAGGGGCTACTTTTTACTTTGTTTTCCCTTTTTATAACATCTTAACATATGTCGTTCAAAATTCTAAACCTGAAAGAGAACACCCAAATAATAGACGATCCCTGCCCTCCCCCAAGAGGCTCAATGCATCCTGCATTGTCGTGGAGCAAATGCATTGCCCTTCTCTTACTGGAAAATTCATAGTTTTGCACATTTTATAATTCCAAACCTGGGAGAGAACACCCAAATATGGGGTGATCCCTGTCCCCAACCCCCCTCAAGAGGTTTAATGCATCTTGCATTGTCGTGGAGCAACCGCACTGCCTTCCCTGTCAAATTCATAGTTTTGCACATTTTAAAACATGAAAGAGAACACCCGCGCACGATTGTTGCAACCAAAAATGAAGTTTAATACGCCAGAAATTAGACTTTCAGGTGTCTGTCGATGTAAACAAAAGTTTGGCCTGTCAATGTATTTTTTAACCAAGAAAGTCGGGCCGCCGTGACGAGCGCTACTTTGGTAGCGCCCGCACGTACCGTATTTCTGTGCTGACAGGCGCTGTTAGATTGTTCACGGGCACGAATAGCGCCTGTGCGCCCGCTTATCTCAACCCCTGGTTCCCCCTTCCATGCATGTGACCCAAGCAATAAGTTTGTTGATTAGCGCCTACAGCTAAAGCACTGGCACATTAATTTCCTGGACATATTTTTAACCAGTAAATGTCTCTAGGGCCAGGACAACTTGAAAAATGTTCAGCCGCAGGGTGAATACAGTACCATTAATCCCACCTGTGAAATATTGCCCCAGCCTAGGCCTACGCCCTCATCTGTACAGATTGAACGTCGATAGGCATCTACCCACCAGTGTTAGCGCGAGGAATCACAATTTGGGGGAATGTCCCTGCCCCCTCCAAAAACATCGGTGGGGATTTTCAATTTGAGGGGGGGGGGGAGATTTTGGAAGGGATACAGGAAGGCGAATACCAAAATTAAGCATAAATTTAGACTTCTTTAACATAAAATGATGTACTAGTTTTATGCATTAACAATTAACAAATGACAGTTGGGCATCAGTAGTACATATTGGAGGCTGATAAAATCAAGCAACCCACCCCTCCCCCCCCCCAAAAAAAATTTTTTTTTTTTTTTAGGGGGGCGGGAATTTCACTCAACGAATTTCCCAATCGCCCCCCCTTAGCGTCAACACTGCTACCCACATCAATTTTATTAATTTAGGCCTAGCCTAACTTAGGGCTAGTCTCAAAGTCGAATCAGAGTAAGACTATAAGAAACGGCCTATTAATAACAATGTACGTATGGACTAGCATTGCCCTAGCCTAACAGCAACGCTGTAGGTACGGCACTACGAGCCTAGCGTTAAGCTGTCACAACGTAATTCGGGGACGGTAAAATTTTGACGTCCCCTCATTTTGCACATGACACATACTGAGCTAGTATGCGAGTTACGGTGAACACACAAACGTTTCACCGATTTGTAATAACATTATATTTCACAAGAAACAATCAGTTTGAAGGAGCGAAAAAATCTCGTAAAACTTACCAAAATTAACACCCCGAATATACTGCACAACGTAAAATCCGTAACTTCGTAAATGCGGGGACATGAAAGTTGCAATTGATCATACTATTTCACTGTCAAAGATCGTGACGCTAACATTTGTCTATCTTGTGAGAACAAAGACTCCGCTGTGGTTTCCACTTTATCATTTAGTCATGTACAGTTTATTTAAACAAATCATCGACACTAGAAAAGTAACGACGTAAATATTTCGCGGGACATGATTTATTTTACAGATCATGAAATGTCCGATGCTTTAAAAAGTTGCTTTGTAAATAATGGGCAATTGCTGTATGTTTTTGCTTTTGGGGAATCTTATCGTCGGCCTAGCACCTTTGCGAAAGTGGAAGCTCACAAATTGTATTATAGTACAGTGGAAGGGCTGGTTTCATACGTAAATAGTGGGGACATGAAAATTTACGATGTGATGTGTATTTTGTTTCTTCGGTTTGGGCGTGAATGAACTCAATTGAAGAATTAAGACATATAATACTTAAAGACCATTTATTGTTGTTATAATATAAAATACAGATGGTATCATTTAAGTCATATATACAAATTTATTAACACAAACTTAACACTAATATCTCATGTCACAGAAATACCTGAAAAATAGAAGGGACATGAATTATATTATATTATTTTTTTCAACCTCTGTTTTTTTTTTCGAAACTTGAAATGGTATCAACAGATAGAGCAATATGTTGTACAAATTAATATATAGAATAGATTTCCATCAGCAGTATAAATTCTTGTGTTATTAGGTGAATAAAATGACATTCAAGCCATAGGCTGTTGGTACCCACATAAATGGAATGACCCATATGCTCCTTTATAGACCCATTACTTTCACCCACAAGATAATTTCACATCCCAGGGTGAATAATTCTATATCACTGAAAGTGCCATATAAAACACTATTTGAGCTGACCAGTACTGCATATTTCTGGCAGATTTGAGATGAGTAAAGATGACAGTATTTTAGACATGGTAACTTAAACAAACCCTGTATATGCTCCTTTGTAGACCCATCTCTTACCCATAAGAGAATTTCACATCTCCGGATGACTAATTCTGTATTGGTGAAAGTACCATATTAAACACTATTTGAGCTGACCAGTACTGCAGATTTCTGGCATATTTGAGATAAGTGAAGATGACAGTATTTTGTACATGGTTTTATAACTGAAACAAACCATGTATGCCTTTTCATAGACCCATTTCTTCCAAAGATAATTTCACATCCCAGGATGTATAATTCTGTATTGGTTAAAGTGCCATATAAAACACTATGAGCTGACCAGTACTGCATTGTTCTAGCAGATTTGTGATGAGTGTAGAGGGCCTTTAGGCAGCATAACAATCTGAAAGAAAGAGATTGCATCAGGGCCTTAAACATGATGGCTTTACCTTGCCGATCTGATCGTTACTCACAAAATCTGTCGATGTCTGATCTGAACTGGTGTGTTTTTAACAATTTTTCCTCAATTTCAAAAATCCCAAATTTTATACAACATGAACCGATGTCCCATCCGATCTGTTCTTTATGCGGTTCAGTTGAAATTTAAACAATGTACTTTTTGTCATCATGTCAGTTCGTGCAGTGTGTTCCGACGCAATGTCTAATAGTTAATTGAATCGATATCACCGGCCTGTTGATAACGGCTTTTCAGTTTTTAGGTTCATTTCCTATGTAGAATATTGTATATATTGAGAGTTCTACGACCCAATTATATAGTGTGAAATAAGACCCAATTTTTTTCAACATCGGTAAACATCGGTGAATACAACTCATTTTTTGCCGATCAAATGTTTTGCCGATAGTACAAAATATCGGCCTATCCGATATCCGATAATGGTTTGAGCCCTAGATTGCATGTTACAATTGTGGTCAAACAGTTAGCAGTTACCTTCTTCTTATTCAGGTGCCTTGCCTGTCCCAGGCATTGGCGGCCTCCGAACACTTCACCTTCCACAATATTATAACCATACCCAGATTCCTAAGCTTGCACATTCCGTTCATTTGTATCCACTTTTTAATTTGGGCGACCTGAGTATGTCTTTGTCTTCCCCTAGCCCTTTTCCCGGATATCTTACCACACACTGCTGAATGTTCCAATTTTTCTTTTCTCATAATGTGACCGAAAAACT
>JAODUJ010100375.1:0-11497 GCA_027564615.1 Psolus chitonoides | reverse complement strand
TTACATAAGACTTGCAACTTGTTGTCCCTGTGTAATGTCATGGACTTGCTAAAAGTCTCCTACTTCTTCAAATTAGAGAACATGATAACTTGAAAACTAAACAAGGTTTTTGAATTTAGTTTTTTGGTAAAGTACTTGAATTTGATTGCTCTACAACATATCTTTTTGAAAAGTTTGCCTCAGTTCCCCTTTTAAGGTTGAATGTGTTCAAGAAAAGTTATTCATCAATTATTCGCTACATACAACAAGTTATCAACCTTCAAATATTATTTATTTTGGACCAAAAACACTTTGTTTCAGACCAAAAAACACTTGCCAAACATCAAATTATTCTTCACAATTTCAAACATACCAAATTGATGACTGTTTTGTATAGTCATGTTTTACTGCAGCGCAGAATTGTTATTTATAATACACAAACTTTAATCATGGTAAAATACTCTCCTGTGTCAATTGTGAATTATTGTCTGAAAAAAAAGATGGTGCATTTGATAGTATTAACAAAAATTTGTGTTGATTGAATTTGTTTTGGTTCTGCAAAACCTTTTCAATCCTTTTCTCATGTTCCTATAAAATTTTATCGTATAAGGTTTCTTCATCCTGAAGGTAAAGATTATTTCTGGGACTCTGGTTTGCCAACTAGTACGGATTTCCAGTCATTGTAAATAAGGATTAATTTCTTCAAAATACTGATTTTGAGATATTCCTATCTCAGGCTTTCAAGTGACTCCTACTCATTGAACTTTCGTCCCACTTCTACTTTTTTCTTGAAAATCTTACTTTTTCGCCACCCACCACTTTAAAAAAAGAAGAAATCTGTATGTCTGAAAGAGTCATAAGATGCTGTAAACATCAATCTGGTGAGTATCAATGAAAACTACTCCTGAAAGTCCTACTTTTGGACTACAAATTCCTACTTTTCTGATGTTTTATTGAGAATTTTCATCCTACTTTTTCACCCGGAACCACTTTAAACCTTCAATTCAATTTACATTACATTTTGTCCGATTTGAGTAAAAAAAACATTGCCCAGGTAAAAAATACTGATTTTTGGCCTTTGAGTAAGGAAAATTGCTTTTCGAAATTGGCAGCTCTGTTACTTTGAAATGAAGATTACGTTCGTTACACAGTTTGAATGGTAACATTATCATTTTTAATGTCACACGATCAATATTCTAGTGTATACACGCTATGACTTGGGACTAATTGCATGTCACCTCACATTTTATCGCATCTCAGTTCTGGTGACAGGTTTTGATATGCAAAGATGATTGCGTTTGTATCCCAGTAGACTAAACCAAGAAGAATTTGATATACCTTGTAGTAGAGGCGAAGAAATTAAAAAGTGAGAAATATTATAGGAATTAAGAATGTTTACTGTCTTTACTGTTAATGGGTGTGGCTGCACTTGCATAGCCAACCCCCCGAATTTGGTGAAAATGGGTTTTGTTGGTATTATGGTTTTGTAGACAAATTTGTATAATTGTTGGAGATAACAACTCCCTAACTGAAGCGAGAGCACACGAGGAGAGTTGACCAACATACGCACCACCATAGGTTACAATCGTCCTAGCCTATAACACTGTGCACCACAGTACTGATAGGCTACGAAGCCTAGCTTTTGTCACGTTTGAAAAGAGCCTACGCTCAAAGGGTAAAAACATTCATCTGAAAAACCTGTTTTCGTCAAGGATACCCTTCTAAAAGTCTTCCCTGTGGTAGAGATGATACTTCTAACCTTGCGATTCTGAAAGATTGTAGAATTTACGTTGAAATTTCATCAAGAATTAAATTGGTGAATATTACCAGATACTAAATCATACTAATCACTAAGACTGGAATATTAACAGAGATGGGGTGGTCAACCTGTAACTTCTATAATTGCCAGAAATTAGGTCGGTAAATGGGGGGGGGGTGCATGGGCCCCAATATGGGGTGGTGAGTATACGTCGGTCGTAGATTCCTAAAACGGGAGTTTTGGCGAATTTGCTGGTATATTTGTGGTTTTGTAGACAAATTTGTATGATTGTCAGTACATTTTGCCTCCTCTGCCCCCCCCACTTTTGACACCCAAGCTACATTAGTGTGTGGCTGCACACCTTTGGTGTGGCCGGCAAACCCTGACACCACAAGCACTGAAAGTGAGAAGACCATGGGGGTTTGAGGGATGGTCCTCTCCCAGATTTTTTCGGAAATTAGATGCCTTCTATGCTAAATACTTTGTTCGCCACCATATTTTTCAATGCAAATAAAAAAATGTGGTCGGCTACAAACAAATATACTATTTGATTTTCCAGGGGAGGGGGGAGGAAAGTCCCCCTTGCTTCTTCCTGTGGATGCCCATTACCGCATCTCCATCATTGTTGACTAGTAATATCTGCAACATGACCAGAAAACATATGTTTATTTTATACTTTAGTTAGTGATGAGCTCTAAAACTAACATAATTCATATGCAACCAAAGCGTGGAAGAAAATGTTGTCGAAAATTTGCCGACGATACTGGGTACTCTGTTGAACACAAACAGGTTATTATGAATTGCTATTTTGAGTATGAATTCATTTAGGTTACTACAGAGTCTAAACAAGTGTGTTTATGTGACCCAATTCATTTCCCTGGACTTGAATTCAATTTCCTCAATTCCCCTGACTTCCCCCAACTGCAACTTCCCACCAACTGAGCTTGTATACCATATGCTCCTTCAGAAATATTGCCACATATGGGCTCGGGCCCACATGAGCGGTTTTATAGGAACTACAACACATAATATACACCGGACGTGGGCACCAAAAGGGCCACATTTATTTTTTCAATTAACAAGGGGGCCCGTCTGATGGGTAATTTGTCTGCGTCCTCTGGTAGGCATATTTTCAACTTTAAACGAGCCGTTAAGGTTTATGTCAGAATTTATTTTGTTACCCACTCATACAAAAATACCATCACATTACCAGTTAGTAATAAGTATGACATACTCGGTATAAAAAACGAACAAAGTCCACTCAGAACGAAAGAACAAAGTAAAAAATACACCCAACTTTTTCCATTTGCATGGCCACCGAATCATCAACATATGTTAACCATTAGCATAGCCAGTAGGGGCCGGGTGAGGAGGGGGGGGGGTTCGTATACAGATTTGTATGCTTGTCGGTACATTTTCAAATAATTTACTGTGTGAAAAATCAAAGTCAATGGGCAAGTCCTCAGATACTGAAGGGGACATGTCCCCCCTCCCCCCCCCCCACGTCTCCCTGTGATCGCCGCCCATGGAGATACATTGAGATGCATTTTTCACAAAGGTTCTTTTTTCCACAGATTGTGACCAGCCATCTCTAGAGCCAGAGATCACTGCAGATACCTTTGAGGTCCTTGAAGGGTTCGGAGGGTTCAACCTGCACTGTGTCGTGGAAGCCGAGTCGGATCAGACCGTCACTATGACCTGGGACTTCCCAGCGGAAATCGTGAGTCAGCTAGCATTAACATCCTCCATGATCTGATCTCTCTTTAATAGGATGGATGAAAGACACTAGCATTAATGACCCAGACGGACTCAGTCAGCCTGGGTCGTGTATGAAATGGTTTTGAGAGAGCTAGCTACCTGTTCTGTTTTTAGAAAAGTGAACTTTGATTGCCCTTTCGATTGCCTGTTCAGTTGATGATCCTGGGTGTTGAAGTTATTCGGGAAATTACATTCACATGATTGGCCTTAGCATCTTGTGTATTTGCAAGTGTTTTGGACATGATAATATATTTAAATAACATTGTTGCCATGCAGTGTTGTGACAGTAACTTCCCCTAATGTCAGGAATTATTGATAGCAGCCTATGGATAAACTAAAGTTCACACCAGGGTACATAGAAAGATTAGGAGATTCATCCCACCCACTTACTGTAGCCTATGCCAAGAATTCTTGTGAATATAAACTACGTACAGCATGGTTTGTGCTAGCATGAGTGCATTGCAGTGTTCACGCCAGGGCTCAAAATCTGGGGGGAAATCCCCCCTCCCAATTCTTTTGGGGGGATTTGGGAATCTAGGGGGGGACTAGTCCATGACGTGAACTTCGTGAAGTCTAGTCCATGACTCCGTGCGGCGTGCACGTGTCTTTTGTTTCCATGTTCAGTTCAGCTGGCCTGGTTATCGCTAATCGCCCAATCATATCGCGGCTTAGTAGTAATATTGTGTTTACATCCTATGCGCCTTGTCATTCGTCTGTTCATGCTTAGTTTTCAGCTATCGACTAATCACGATGACTTGGGTCAATTTTTTTTTCTGTGTCATAGACAAGGCCCATAGATTTTCTCTTTTTTTTCTGTGTCATTGACAAGGCTGATAGTTGCAAATTAAAATTATTTCCGTGACGTAGCCACGTAGGTAGAGTGCGGGAATTCCTGCGGACAAATATTTACGTTGCGGGATTTGGAACGTCGATGAGGGAATCGCGCTATCGCGCACCTCAGCGTGGACACTGCTTAGACTACCGAACCACTGTTAAAATTGAGCCCTCACAGAGATCAAACAGTTTTTTTTGTAACCAACATAACTTGATAGGGCAAAATTCAATTGAGCTCATACCTGGTATGGTGTGTTTATTATTGTTAGTATGTACATATATGTCACTTTTGTTTTTGGTTGAGGTCCTATGAGGTC
Source organism: Psolus chitonoides (assembly GCA_027564615.1). Lineage (NCBI taxonomy): Eukaryota > Metazoa > Echinodermata > Holothuroidea > Dendrochirotida > Psolidae > Psolus > Psolus chitonoides. The sequence continues at coordinate 6,850 of JAODUJ010100375.1, read as the reverse complement.
AACAGTGGTCAAATAGTTAAAACCCTAAATCTGGTAACCACCATAACTTGATAGAGCTCTATACTTGGTATGTGTGTGTTCAGCATACAGTAGTTAGTAGGCCCTACATGGTTCCCCATTGGTTTTAGTTGATGTCAAAGGTCAATGTACTAAAAATATTGTAGCCACCATCACTTGATAGACCAAACTTCAATTGAGCTCGTACAGTACTTGGTATACATGTATGTGTTGTCTTGGAAGAGGTCGAAGGTCAACAGAGGTCAGATACTGTAGTTCAAACCTGGTAAAACACATAACTTGGTACATGGGGCAAACTTCCATTGAGCTGATACTTGGAACAGTATGTGTACTACACATCATAATAAACTAGTAGGCCAACATGGTTCCTATTGTTTTTTCTATTCCTTGCCAGAGGCAGAAGGATTCTTGTATGCAGTCATACTTGTGTGCATGTGTATGACGCTGTTGTAAACACGTACTGGATGATGCAAGGTCCGACCCCTGTCATGCTTGATAGCCTGTAGATTACCCATGGGGAGCTAGCATTCTTAGTTAACATGCTAACAATTCCCCCTGCATGCATGTGCATAGACATGCAACCAGGTGACTAATTATGATGACAATCCTCCAACTAATGTGACAACATTACCAAGAAGTATTTCAATTGGAGAACATTTCTTGCCAAGGAATCTGTGCAATCAAGCCATGTATATGTGTGAGTGAATTTAGTATTTGGCATGCATGCAGCTTCCCCACACTGAGTAGATGAACCCTATTGTTTTTAGTGCGATTTCAAGGTCATTAGAGGTCGAACACTGAAAACCTTGTAATCATGATATCTGAAGAATGCCAACTTCCACAAATTTTATATTCGGCATGTGGCTTACTTTACACAGAGTACATGAACCCATTGAACCCCATTGTTTTTCGTGCAGTTACGAGATTACTTTAGGTCAGTATCTGAAGTAAAAAACTGAAAACCTTGTAATTGCGGTATATCAAGAATGCCAACCTTCCCAAATTTCATATGTGGCATGTTAGCTTCCTCACACAGCATACATGAACCCTATTATTTGTTGTGCAATTCCAAGGCACTCAAGGTCAATAGAGGTCAAACACTGAAAAACTTGTGATCGTGATATCTCAAAAATGCCAACCGTCACAAATTTCATGCTAAGTTCTCCACACAGAGTACATGAACTGTATTGTTTTCCATGCAATTCGAAGGTCAGTAGAAAAACTTGTTTTCATGATATCTGAAGAATGTCAGCCTTCACAATGTCAGCCTTCACAATGTCATATATTGTTCCTCACACATAGTACATTAACCCTATTGTTTTTCGTGCAGTTCCAAGGTCATGATGTCAGCATAGGTCAAACAATGAATACTTGTAGTCCCAATATCTAAAGGACTCCAACCTTTACAAATTCAATATATGGTATGATGTTGCTCCCTACACAGAGCAGTGGTGGCGCCAGGATTTCCCCGACGGGGTGTCCGAACTCCCCGACAGGAGGGCCAGTAAGCGCAAGCGAAGGCCCGACAGAAGGGGAGGGGGATGGGGCGACCTTTATTCAGTCCTATTTCATTGGCACAATCACAATGGGCGGGCAAAATACACATATTTCATGTACCGCGCGTACGCAAATGCCGATTTGGAGTTTGAAAAAACTATATTCGGAAGACTGTATCGAGCGCTCACATAATTATTTAAAGTAGTTTTGCTTGAATAGGGAAGACAGAATTCTGGTTGGTTAAGGTAACGATATATCTTGGTTACTAGATGGTTACTCATGTTTCGATTGAAATACACTGGGTATACACCATCTAAAACCAATAGTTACGGTACATGGAACAACACCATGGGTGATCATAAATGACAGAGTGTGTAGCGTGCGAAGCGCGCCGACATTTTTAGTGTGTGAAGCGATCCTTAAACCTTGAAACAAATATAGGTGACTTGTCGGGGTTAACATACACATAATTTACACAATCTGTCCAAAATGGTAAAATATTCCCCGTCGGAAAGTTTGTGAAGAAAAAATGGGTTTATATATGTTGGCTAGGCTACATATAAGGCAGATAAAAAAAATGTGATTGGGCGTGACATTCTCGATCTTTCCAGAAACATTGTGGAAACCATGCATCAATGTATCCTTTATGTCTAGATTCTGGGTGGTAACTTGTGTTTCGATTACATTATGATGCACTGTGTATGTCTAAGCACAATCCACCCGATATGAAACAAATTCCTAAAAGAAACAAAGAGACGATATTCAGCTCGCGATGCGCGCCGAAATTGTCTGGATTACCAAGAATGTTTACTCTTTGAGAACGAAAATATGTAATAAATCCGTCGGGGCGGATGACATTGTCGGGGATAATGGGGTATAGAGCAAACTCTTATCGTACCACTATGGCTCCCCGACAGAACGGTTAATTTTCCCCGACTGGGTGTCCAGGGTTCCCCGACGGGGGGTCCATGGCCCCCTCCGACCCTCCGCTGGCGCCACCCCTGACACAGAGTGCAAGGACCCTATTGTTTTCCGTGCAGTTCCAAGGTCATTTGAGGTCAGTCGTGGTCAAACACTGAAAACCTTGTAATCACGATACCTGAAAAATGTGGACCTTCACAAATTTCATATTTGGCATGTAGCTTCCCAACACTGAGTACATGGACCCATTCGTTTTCATGATGTTTCAAAGTCATTTGAGGTCAGTAGAGATCAAACACTGAACACCTTTTATTCATGATATCTGAAGAATGCCAACCTTCACATATTTTTTATTCCTCACCAGAGGCAAAAGGAATCTATGCAGTCACGCATGTCATGTGTGTGTCTGTGACACTTGTTATAACCACTCCATGAGGCAGGGTCCGATCATTCTCATACTTGGGTGATGGATTACCGGTGTGAGTACTTGGTCCCTATTGTTTTTGGTCGAGGTCAACAGAGGTCAAATACTAAAAACCTTGTAACCACCATAACTTGATAGGGCCAATTTCAAGTGAGCTCATACTTGGTATGTGTCTTCGGCATAGTATATGGTCCCTATTGTTTTTGGTTGAGGGGTAAAGGTCATCTGAGGTCAGTGCTAGAATTAACCAAAAGCCCAGGGCTAGTTGAGGACACCTCTGGGCTACAGTAGTATGAATTTGGTGACAAAAGTCAGTTGGGCTAGCCAATTTACAAACCTGTCCCAATGTAGTCTTTACCAGCTGGCATTCATCGGGCTAGTTCAACTCTCTATCGGGCTACATACAATTGATAATTAGTAGCCCAATAGGCTAGTGATAGTGAGAGAGATATTTTGAGCCCTGTCTGAGGTCAACAGACGTCAAACTCGAAAACCTTGTAACCACCATAACTTGATAAGTATGTTTGTTCTATACAGGTATGTAGTTAGTACATGGTCCCTATTATTTTCGGCTGGTTGTTTTCAATTGAAACACCATTTACTTGATTAGGCAAACTGGACTGTGCTCATACTTTGTGGATGTGGTATGACTGATATCTGTGGAGATCACTGGTAATGAGGTCAACTGAGGTCGAAGAGTGAAAACCTCTAATCACGTTCGAGGTATCCTTTTTTTAATCCAATGGCAAAGAATCATGAAGCCCTTGTCTCTTCTTTTATGTACAGAATGCCTAAAAGTAAGAAGCATTTAACGTGGAAGAAGGCGTACTGTACGGTTACCTCGTACTCCTCTGGCAAAAGGCCAATCAAGAGGAAACATTATACAACCCTTCCAACACCATCAACGATTCCGGTCCCAATTGAAGATACTGCCGTTCCACCCGATTTAAATTGTGACACTACAGCCAGCTCTTCCTACAAAGCTCGCCTGGAAAAGGAAAAGGGATCGTGGGAAGCTCTTCGTGAAGACCTCTACATGACCTTTAAAGAAGAATCATCCCCTGCGCAATTGCTCTGTGATATCTGTACTAAGCATTGCAGTAACATAATAGTGTGTACAGATTGCACGGAGCAGAAGCATTTCTGTGATGATTGTGTGGATGTCTCGCATGAAAGATTGATGCTGCACAGAGGAAAACAGTGGGATGTATGTACAATGTTCAATCTTATTTTTGTTCAATTTATTTGGTTGGAGATTTATTTCTTCTAAAACTCTACAATACAATTTGTGGGCCTATTCAATGACTGTGAGTTTGCTGCTATAGGGACATTCTCCAGATAATTTCTTTTAGGAAATTACATCATATAGGAATTTGATAGTCTACTACAGCGTAGTATATAGAGGAGGGCACGATAAACATGTGCAGTGCTGGTGGCTGGAACCATCCAATGATGTTTCAGCGCATGCGCAGTTGGCTGGAGAATACATTCTAAACCAATGTGAACAGACCTGTGCGAGTGGGTACATGATGTAACTGGTGCCAGGTGTGTACAGTATTAGTTTGAGTGAACATGAACCTGTGGTGTTGTGGGCACTTTCTGTTCCAGGTTACCAATGATCAGGAGAATAAGTCGCAAGTCAGGTGGAGAGGTCATTGACTACCACTGTCTTATATTATGGTCCAGCCATCACTTCTACCCACCTCCCCCTTCATGGTCCCCCTTCATCACCCTCACAAAAAAATCCTGGCTATGCTATTGGATGCACTGGCTCAAGTCCTCACAAATTTGCTGGACAGGACTTATTATTTTGGATGTTTCTCCCAGAACTACAATATTAACATACAGTACAGTGACGAATATTACAAATTCAGTGCAACAAAAAAACCCACTGCAGAATTAAAGAAAGAAATGAAAGCAACAAAAATTGTATCTCGTCTAAACTGGGGTTTATGTCTTGTACCATGCTCACATGTAAGAATTTGGACCCTGGTAACTCACCATACCCGCACTAAGGTACACATTCCAAGCTGTTCACTCTTGATGCACTATAGTGTGTCAGTGACAGTGTGACAGTGTGTCACTTCAGAATGTCCCTCAGGGGACTTTTATCATAGTCGAGCAGCTGCAGTGCATTGTCTATACAAGTTACCTGGCAGGTACCCTGGCTGGAGAGGAGCACACAGGATAAAGTGCCTTGCCCAAGGACATTACATGGCAGGGCTCGCTCTCTTGATCACAGGACTCCGGCCATTACTTTGTGGCTACCATGCTCCACAACAGTACATAACTACATGTTCTGCATAAAACAAAATTCAACACTTCCTTTTCCTAATAAAGTAAATATTATATTGTGGTATCAATCAAGATGAAGAATCAACTGCACAATAACAATTAAATGGGAACAATGTTTTTGATTCTTTGCCAAAGTTCCCATATGGGGTACAAGAACTCTGTTGTTTTTGGTGTTGTTTCGAGGTCATTTGAGGTCAACAAAGGTGAAAAACTGAAAATCTTGTAAACACCAAAACTGATGAATACAAATGACTATGAAGTTCATACTTGGCATGTAGGTTAACAACATGATGAGCTATAACCCTGCTGATTTTTGTGCCATTACAAGGTCACTTGGGGTCAACACAGGTCAAACACTGAAAACCTTGTAAACACGATAGCTCATATTTGGTGGGTTAGTTGCCCATATAGAGTACATTAATCCAATCATTTTAGTGCAGTTCCAATGTCATTTGAGGTCAACTGTGGTAAAAAACTGAATACCTTGTAAACACGTTAACTTGATAAGACAATCACTTGCAAAGTTAATATTTGATGTGTAGGTTGCCCATATATATATATAGGTTGAGACTCGTCTTTAACGGACATGCTCTGTGGGAAGAACCACTACAGACCAAGGCATATAATGAGGTAGGTGGTAAATCTATCCTCGCCTGTGGGATCCTCACGAGTCACACGGCCCGTCCCCATATTTCCCTGCTCCAATCGCTTATGCGGAACGCCAAGCGAGAAGGCAACATGTACCATTCTTAAAGTCTTTGGTATGAATGAATTCTAGTATGAATTTCGTCACGAGTATAGCAACCTATGAGCCGAGAAACTGCCGAAAAAATATTCACGAATAATCACGATACAATTGGCAAGAATTTATTGCGCGCCTCGCGTAGTGTTCTTGTTTATTTTTGCGTTCGTGTATATATAAACACAAGTCTATCCTGTATGGGGTGACTTTCGCCCGATTTTCGTATATAAGTGTAATATATAGGTTTACTTATAGGACTATACTAAGCGTTCTCAACAACCACTCACCAAAACAAATTCAGAGCATCTCCCATTATCTGCTCAGCATAAATGTTAAAAGTTGAGGAGAAAGAATACATCTCTGCCGGACACCTCTTTCGATCTTAAACCATTCTGTGTCTCCTCTGCCAGTTCTAACAGCAGACTCCTGGTCTTGAAGCTCTGCTAATTAGCTCCACTATATGGTGAGAAAAAACATTTATTTCATGGTGTGCCACAATTCAGCTGCGTGGTCAAGAGGATAGAGCATCCGGGAGGTCCGGAGTTCGATTCCAGGCCGGGTCATACCAAAGACTCGGAAAATGGTACCTACTGCCGTATTGAGTATTTGGTGCTCAGCACTGATAGTACGGGGTCGGGTTCTGACAATACTACGCTTTGTCAGCGCGTCAGAATATGGCTAAAGTCCCGTGGGCAAGAAATTGCTTGTGGAGGGAAGCATCCAACATTGGATGTACAGTGCCCTAACACACACACATATACACACACACGCATACACACACATACCTATACCTGTATAGGGCGCCAATCGGGGACGAAATATTTAAACATGCCTACTGGGGACATTTGTTCTGGGCATCTTTTCATTATTTTGTGGGCAGTTTACGCACAATGGCAACATAAGATGAGATGGTATCATGTTGAAAAAATACAAAGTGTTGTCTTCTTAGGGCT
>JAODUJ010100264.1:0-11498 GCA_027564615.1 Psolus chitonoides | reverse complement strand
TAAGTAAGGATAGGCATAGGGTATATGGTAGGTAAGTACCTCTCTCGTAAATTCACTAACCAGGTAAGTTTTGTTGAAACAGTGTCAAATACAATTTTGTAATTCTATTCAATAAAGGAAGAAAAATTAGTAATTCACGACAGTGAAAAAGAAACACTCAAAAGGAACACTAGAGCCTAAATAATATTCTATATAATAGCATTTGCCTAAGTCATGAATAAATTTACTCTGGCAAGAATTTGACAATGTTCAATCATTTTTCACAACTCTAGCCATGATCTTCACAATTGTTCATGTGAACCACAAGACATTCAAGGCAAGTTTCAAACATTTTTTCTTCCTTTTTCCTATATATTTGAGAGGAAGGGTGGCAGGGGCAAGAGACACATCTTCCAATATGAAATATCTGAAATTTAGGGAATCACACAAATGACATCAGCTCCATCATGGTTGGTGAAAACTTTGGCTTTTTTGAACCCCTACAAGCCTGGATTTGGCACTCTCGGGAATTGAAAAGAGTGATTTTTACAGTAGGCAAGAAAGAGAATACAGCTTAATTGCCACCTTAGTCTTGGGTTTAAGGCAAAGTTCGCCACATGGGCAACTTCTGTTGATCCTTTTTCAGCTTTCCTCTCAAAAATCAAAATTTTGAGAGATAAAATGGAAATCAGGAGGATCTTGTGGAAAATCAGGAGACCGAGAATGAGAAAAAAGTTGAAAGACTCCCGACTGAATCCGGAGGGTTGGAACCTATGGAGATGGTATTTAAAAGTAACTTTTTGTACCACTGAAATGAAACATCTCAAATAACTTAATTATAACAGAACAGAGCAGAATAGAACAGCCAGGAACTCGCACTTACACAACAGACCGAAAAACGTGCACTGGAAGGAAATAGAAGGCGCTATGACATCTTACCTATAGTTAGAATCTACGTCTCTATTACTCCTGCTTTTTGCAGACAGAAGCCTGTAAGTAGGAAGTTCCCATCAAATTATGAATGCATACATAGGCATACAAGGGGTCAGGGTAAACAAGACCTCCCAAATATAATTATTTATTGATAATTATTTATTTATTTCCGGCAAAAAATGGAAAGAAATGGACAAACTGTATGTCAAGAAAGAGATTTTTCAGGCGAAAAAATCTTGACCATTATAAATGCAATTGCTTTCCTATACCTGCAAATACATATTGTTACACAAACAAGAGTTTGCACAATTTTTTAGGAGCATATTCCAACACTTCCAAGCATTCTTCATTCAAGGAATACTCTTACTTTGTTCTTGTTCCTATCTGAATAGAAATACTGATTGTTATTTTTTTCAAACAGGTTCAGCAACCTATGACACTTCAGTGATGGCGACAAGATTTTCCCGACGGCAGGTCTGAGTACCCGACAGGTGAGCCAGGCTAGTGATCATATACAAACACTATATTGTATTATAGTCATCAGTGTGTTTTTTTTCCCTGATGAAATGGCCAATTTCTCCCGATGAAATGGCCAATTCCTCCCCGACAGGGGGCCAGCATACCCTGCCAGGGGGGTGGCCCCTGGACCTCCACTAGCACCATCATTGTGGCACACAGCCGCATATACAGCCTGTTGAGAAATACTTGGCCCAGGAGGGATGTTCAAATTTTGCATTATGTTAATGTAACAATCTGGCCCAGGGAAAACAACCATTAGTTTTCTTCGAAGCACCCTTACTCATACACACATTTCTCATGGTAGGGGAGGGGGCTGTCTTGATTACCCTATCTTAGGGCATAAGTTATCATCCAGTCATTTGGCCCAAGACCACAAAATGGTTGCCGACCCCTGATTTTAACCAACATCTTCATGTCACGACCCAATCTGCCATGATGTACTGTAGACAACCAAAAGTTCTTGAAGTGTTAATCGAGCTGAAAACACATCAAAGGATTACACTAATAATTTTATTATACTAAAGCAGTGGTTCCCAATCAGAGTGCATTTGCACCCTCCCAGGGGTGAATAGAGGCGAGCTAGGGGTGCATAAAGACCAAGGGGGAGAGGGGTAAATGAGAGTCGGTAGCCATGCCAAACCAAACCCTCGATGATGGTTTTCTGGTTTTTGCAGCAGACTGAAATTAAGTACCCCTCTTTCCCATGAGGAGCTCAGAACTGTGCATTTTGAAAAGGGGGGTGCAGGGGCGCTAGGGCATGTTGCTGCCAGGGCACACAATAGGGTCAGGCGCAGGCCATGTCTCAGCCATTTTCCCCCACAGATCCTCTAGTGAAATTTGAGCTGTGCACTACAAGGTTAGCTTAATTATGTCAGATTCATCTCAGCAGCAATGGAGGAAGGCCATCCGCTCACAGGGACGTTTCTAGCCGAGAATCGGCCGAATGTAGTATGTGTAGAGGCCGAGTTCGGCCCTATTGGGCATTTGGGGTGTGGTTCACACCCCCTTTTTCCTTGGCCATCCCGATTTCAGGGCTTCAAGTAACCACCAATTTCGTGCAGGGGGATGCAGAGGTGGTGTGGCGCGATGCTGCCTGGGGTGTGGCATACAATAGAGTCGGGCTTGAGCCGTGTTCCCCCCTGTGAAATTGGAGCCATACGCTAAAGGGTTAGACTGTTGTGAACTATCAGTTACAGAATAAACATTTTTCACTCTTTTTGTACAAAAGAAAAGAAAAGTCATTTCAATAAACAGTGTTCACTATGAGCACAGAGTAATAAAGTGGGGTACCGTGGGAGAGTGGGGAGGGGGGGCGCAGTCCGGGCGGGAGAGAGGCACAGTCCATCAAGCAGGGAGTGCAGGCCATTGCTGGTTCCAAAAGAGGTGTTTGGTGGTGGGAGATTGGGTTAGTTTTACCTGGGAACACAACATTTGAAGTCGTATTGCAGGGTCAACCAAAATAGGTAGTCATGGCATTTTTCAAACTGAAGGGATATTCCACTGAAGAAGGACTCATTTACACATTTTAGAGGCAATTTTTCCACAAAAGTGGTGGGTTGTGTGCCCCATGCTACCACCCACCCACATCTCCAGGTCCACCACTCCTGGTAATTAACTGAGTGCAGAAAGTGGGGGACCTGCACCAGTATTAGGGTTGCCAAATCTTGACAGTTCAATTCTAAAGTGATCTTTTATTTTTTTTGTATTGATACCTTCATCGCCCTTTGTGTGGTGCAATGCAGATAAAAGCACGATGTATAATACAGGTTGCACCAATTGCAATGCACCATTGCTATGCCACTGTGTCGAGCAATTATGGCAAATACTCTATGCACTACATGGGCATTTGCTTCCCAGGCTTTCCTGCACAGCTAATGCACAGGTCTGTTTTCCATTTGGTTAAAGGTATAACAGGACTAGAGTAAGTTAATACAGTACGTATACAGCATTATATATAAAAACACACAAAGGGGCACCTACCTGCGTGCAAAGCGCATGAGAATTTTGGGTTTGGCGCCACCATCCTGGTAAACCTGCCCCTCGTTCGGTGATATTCTGCATAAATCCCTGTATCTAGATTAATTTACCAAAGTAGTTTATTGCACAGCAATAGCAATAATGCCGACCTGATATGCTTGGCAAAACCCAGATACACAACAATGATCTTCCAATTAGTAGAAAGAAAACATTTCAAGAAAAATTGTCATGGCAGTCAGATGTTCAGTAAATGGTTTATATACACTTTGGTGTGTGTAGTGCAACTGGGTTGGAATGGGAGGGGGGAGGACAGATGTTTAAATACAGGGAAGCCTGGCTCTGGATTGATAACACAATTGGAAACCCTATTATTAATGACAACAGTTTGAGTAACATCGACTGCGGGAGAGTTTGGAAAGTTTCGCAATGTGTAGCATAACCTTCCGTATTGGATGCATCTTTCGTTATGTGTTACCCTGACTGGGGTCATTCAGGGTTCAAACTAACAACATTAGCAGCTTCTTTTTTCAAGTTGAGTCTTACTGGGCCTTCAGCACAGGTTTTCCCCTTGGTGGGGGAAGGAGGAAGAATGTGAGAACTTTTTGAGGATTTCTCCCACAGACTTTGTTCACAGAGTACACTTTTTGCCAGTAAGGTCCTGCCCCCCCCCTTGACCCCTCACTTTTGGAAAGGGATCTACGCCCACAATCTCAGGAATGAAGATCATTCTTGGATGAAATTAACCACTATGGCGATGTGGTTTTGAAGGTGGGGGAGGGGAATTACTCCTCTATGTAACAATTAATTCTGAGGTACAAAACAGCTTTGGGCTGATGAGGTCTAGTTCTGGGCTGATAGTTTCACAGCAACTTTCCGAATGAGTTTGGATTAGTATACCACCATGGAGGATGGAGGGGGTGGTCAAGTCAGTGGAAGGGCCAGGTCAGGAGAGGGGGTAGTGGCATATAGCCAGCTTTGTTGGTGTAGGCTGGCATGGCTACCAAAGTTTATCCCTAACTCCTCTCAATTTTCCTGTGTTCACTGCAAAATGACTCCCCCCCTCCCTAAAAAAAATCCCTTCATCACATTTTAACGGTCCCCTTTCATCTCTCTCTTTCCCCATTTCTTTTCCCTTATTTCTCAATTTCCCCCCTTACCTCTCCTTTTTTTCGTTTTACTTTGATTTTTTCCCTTTTTTACTACAAAATGTTGCCCATGTTTTCCCTGGGTGGACAAGTCTCCCACTCCTAGTTATGTCACTGGGAGGGGAATTTCCTTTTCATCAGATATTATAGTAATAGTAAAAGTGATAAGTCCCGTAGTTATCCTCAAAGTTAAAGGCCCACTCCTCCAACCCCGATCAAATAAAATCTTATATGTATGGCTCATTGACCAAGGAATATCCTGGAATATGAAATTTTCTTGTGGATGAGGGAATTAGGTCTTCAAATAAGTACCAATTGGTTTAAAAAGTTCATGGCCCAAAATCTCATTGTCAAAATAATTAAGGGTTGTGTGAATTCACATAGGTAAAAAAATTAAAAAGATACAGAAATTGAATGGTAGGTAGTCGGGTTGGTAAAGCTGAAAAAGAGGGTCACCATACAGAGGGGAAACTCTGAATACCTGAGGATTAGTTCACAGCAACATTTCAAACTTGATGTTAGTAAGATCAATGTACCGTCATCAACAATTTTAAGAAGTCATAACCGAACTCACATCTGGGCACGCAACCCTACTACTTACAAGACGGACTAATTATATAGTATATGATGCACTATATACACAGAGAGAAATAGTGAAGAGACAGGGATATATCCCCCTCTCCTAAATTTGTTGACAAGGGGACGTACTATACAAGCTTCTGCATGATACATTGGTCATCATACAGGTTTTTCATTTCCCCTGGGTGTGAAGCATAATTTTAACTTTTTTGAAAAGCTAATGTGAATACCTGCATTCTTTATCCACATTTTCAAAATGCCTAAACTGGATCTTTGCTGGGATGAGGTGATATGTGTTTATGGGGAGGTAAAGGAGTGGGAATGTGACAGATTGCTCCCATGGACATCCCCCTTTTATAAGTCATCAATGATTCTCTCTAATGAACACCACCCACCCACTGAAATGGTACTAAAATTGTATTTGAGCACATGCTAGTATAATTAATTTCCAGGTCTGCTACTATAAAATTCCCTGAAACAAAAACGTAATTTTTTTTCTTCAACGATTAACAAATGTCTGCATGCTTTGATTGAGGACTTGACTAGCTGAAATCAATGATAACTGGGGATGCTAATAATCAAGGGAAATATTTCAGAGACACCACCCAACAGTCATTATACTGGGAATTATAAAATATGATTCCCCCAAACAATTCTGATTGCATTATGCACTGCCAATAAATATAAATTAGTTCATTTGAGTATACTTCATATTTCATTCTAAAACAATATAACAATTTGTGCAGTTCACACTATTTGCTTTTTCACCCTAATTTTTTGTTTTAGGTCATATTTTATTCAGTCTGTTCCTAGTGCAAGTCCTTGACTTGGAAACGTCACTTATTTCGCTTTCATTAAGGAATGATAATATTTCATTCATCTACATAATTGTGGCCACTAAAGTACAGCTTGTCATTTCTTCACAAGAAATTTAGAGGGGCCAAGAAATTTAGAGGGTCAAATGGATTCAACTAACAAAATCTCGTAAAGTCTATGGGGTCAATTGCAGCAACAATTTCAAGTCTCTCTGCTAAATTTCTAATCAACGACCATTCCTGTTGACATATACGACCGAATCTCTAGATTCCTGGAATAGTCCATTGATAAATAATCAACAAGTATTGGGGTAATAGGCAGATATGATGTAGGCTAATTTTCATGCATAAATGTCACACATGCACTTCAGAGAGAGGGCTGATATAATATGAACATTGAGGATATGGATAGGAAGCAATAAACGGAAGAGCACTCTCACGATTACATCTTAAAACGGAGTAGACTTCTATTTCACAGTCGGTGAAATAAATTATGTTGATAGTCCAGATTGGAAGAGAGATGATGGAATTTGAGGGGTGGCCCCCCAATCTTTTGGGACCCATTGGCCCCTGTCTTAATCTGGCACTTTTGGTAGAGAAAGCTTTCAAGTTTGTTTATTGTTTTGAGAGGGGCAGTGCTACAATTGGCACTCATGAAGCAATGTATGGGGTGCAGGGGGGGGGGTGGGGGGTAACATTTTTTTCACTGGCCTAGATGCCTAAAGAGGAGGGGGTCAGTGAGAGAGTGGCAAGGAGTGAAATGAATTTCTGCCACTTAATTTTTGTATATAATTTGTCCGATAAATGCACATTCCATCTCTCCAAGTGTTTTCCTTCCACTTCTACTATGCCTGATTTAGGCATGTGCTCAATGGCGACAATTTCTTTTCAACATGGGAGAAGCGGGAGATTGATGATTTTCAGAATGCTTTGCACACTAGGCCAGGGGTACAAGAGGGGACACTAGCAGTTTAGTGCACTTCAGTGGTCTCAGATCATCTAATTTCAGCAAAAAACATTTGCATGCATAGCGTGTATTTTTTTCCAGCCGTATTTCTCATGAAATACTACTCTCCTTTAGAAAAGTAACAATATATCTCATAACTTAGAAAATCATCAATTATTCATTTTACTTATGGCCAATTTTGGTTTTGTTTGTTTGTTGTTGTGTTTTTTATTTTATTGCTGCCCACATGTGCATGCATTCTTGGGTATGCTTGCCAATCTGTTCTGGGTAGACCTTCACCCTACCCCTCCTGTTGTGGAACTTGGACCCCCGCCATTCATTGAAGTCATTACCATGCGCCCATGGAACTATGCAACTTCTATAATTTGACTTTAGTCATCCTTGTGAGAACAATTATGTGGCCTTACACAAAGTGTGAATGGGCACTCCAAAATAGTTATCAGGGTAAATAATGGTAAATACCAGGTATGCTGCAATCGTAATGAAGGACACATCAAACCTTGCTTATATCAGCCTTCATGGGAAATCCACACACAAGACATATCCCGTAATGACAACAACAGTAAAATCATGGATATACAACATTCCCTGGTGAATATATTGAAGCACTTGTGTCATTCAGAGGGCCAAGTCAAAGTCAGGGTATTCATCCAAACCTGGATGACACTTCAAAGAAGCATTCACACGAATCAATCACCAGGAACTGCCGATACCACTATCCATGCAGCATATGAGGACCATATGAAGACCTTACCAACATTCTGGTTCTAATTCGGCTGCCTTCATTTTTTGCCGTTGTTTTGACAAGAAATAGCTGTCGATACAAGCGTAATTAATATCATCAATATTATGGGCATTGGAATGTCTAATATTACAGGCACTCGCATAGCTTGGGTGTCGAAAGTCGGGGCAGAGCATGCCAAATGTACAGACAAGCGTACAAATTTGCCTACAAAACCACGATGCCCTCCTGCCCCTAGTGATTACAGGCATCTCCAATATTACAGGCACTGACATCAAAGAAAAGACATTGGCGTTCTTTGAATTTTGAATGCCTAGGATCTCACCAACACTTGTTTCTAAATAGACTGCCTTCATTTTTTGCCTTTGTTTTACCAAGAAGTAGCTGTCGATAGGAGTGTAATTAACTTATATTACAGGCATCTGTATCTCCAATATTATAGGCACTGACATCTAAGAAAGGCATCGGTACTCCTTATATTGTGAAGGCCCAAGACCTAACCAACACTTTGCTCTAAATGGTCTGCCTTCATATTTTCCACTTTGTTGTGATGAGAAATAGCTGTCAATAGAAGTGTTATTAACATCATCATATTCGTCTCAAACATCCTTTTTTCTTTCTTACATGGGTTGGACGAGTACAAGTGATTCTCCTCCAAGCACACCTGTACCTAGCTAGATCATAACTGATAACCTCCTCCAGCATTTAGGAAAGTCGCTAATGGTTGAGAGTTTCACTCGCGTCCTTTGGGTGGGGACGTTAAATGGCGGTCCAGGGAGCAGGATGGTATATTGAAATAGTTAGAGAGTAACGCTTGTCTCTTGTTACTCTCTGAACACTATTCAAGATGAGAAGGCGAGCCTTCGCCGCGGTTCATCCGTAATCACATAGCTTCAGGGTTCCTTGATGAGCCATATTTTACGTTAACCCGTAGAAACATGAACCTATATATTTCTAGGTCTCTCAGCTCTAGCTTCTGTTCCTGCAATCACTATATTCTACTCCAGTTATTAGTAACTCATGGTACAAATGTTTATTGATGAACAATTTAGGCAGCAGTCAACCATAGCAACGTAAACCTATATATTTCTAGGTCTCCCAGCTCTAGCTTTTGTTCCTGTGATCTCTATATTCGACTTCAGTTATTAATAACTCATGGTACAAATGTGTATTGATGACCAATTTAAGGAGTAGTCAACAATATAAACCTAGACCTAAACCTATATATTTTAAGGTCTCCCAGCCCTAGCTTCTGTTCCTGTGATCTCTATATTCTACTGCAGTTATTAGTAACTGATGGTACAAATGTGTATTGATGACTAATTTAATCAGTATTCAACCATAGAAACCCAAACCTATATATTTCTAGGTCTCCCAGCTCTAGCTTCTAGTCTTGTATTCTCTATATTCTACTCTCTTAATCTCTATATTCTACAGTTATTAGTAGTAACTCATGATACAAATGTGTATTATTGACCAATTTAAGCAGCAGTCAACCATAGAACCCGAAACCTGAACCTATATATTTCTAGGTCTCCCAGCTCCAGTTTCTGTTCCTGTGATCTCTATATTCTACTCCAGTTATTAGTGACTCATGGTACAAATGTGTATTGATGACTAATTTAAGCAGCAGTCAACCATAGAAACCAAAACCTGAACCTATATATTTCTAGGTCTCCCAGCTCTAGCTTCTGTTCCTGTGATCTCTATATTCCACTCCAGTTATTAGTAACTCGTGGTACAAATGTGTATTGATGACCAATTTAAGCAGCAGTCAACCATAGAAACCTAAACCTGAACCTATATATTTCTAGGTCTCCCAGCCCTAGCTTCTGTTCCTGTGATCTCTATAATCTACTCCAGTTATTAGTAACTCATGGTATAAATGTGTATTGATGACTAATTTAGGCAGCAGTCAACCATAGAAACTGGAACCTATATATTTCTAGGTCTCCCAGCTCTGGCTTCTGTGATCCCTATATTCTACTCCAGTTATTAGTAACTCATGGTACAAATGTGTATTGATGACCAATTTAAGCAGCAGTCAACCATAGAACCCTAAAACCTGAACCTATATATATTTCTAGGTCTCCCAGCTCTAGCTTCTGTTCCTGTGATCTCTATATTCTACTCCAGTTATTAGTAACTCATGGTACAAATGTGTATCGATGACCAATTCAAGCAGCAGTCAACCATAGAACCCTAAACCTGAACCTATATATTTCTAGGTCTCCCAGCTCTAGCTTCTGTTCCTGTGATTTCTATATTCTACTCCAGTTATTAGTGACTCATGGTACAAATGTGTATTGATGACCAATTCAAGCAGCAGTCAACCATAGAACCCTCAACCTGAACCTATATATTTCTAGGTCTCCCAGCTCTAGCTTCTGTGCCTGTGATCTCTATATTCTACTCCAGTTATTAGTGACTCATGGTACAGATGTGTATTGATGACCAATTTGAGCAGCAGTCAACCATAGAGCCCTAAACCTGAACATATACTTTTCTAGGTCTCCCAGCTCTAGCTTCTGTTCCTGTGATCTCTACATTCTACTCCAGTTATTAGTAACTGATGGTACAAATGTATATTGATGACCAATTTAAGCAGTAGTCACCATAGAAACCTGAACCTATATATTTCTATGTCTCCCAGCTCTAGCTTCTGTTCCTGTGATCTCTATATTCTACTCCAGTTATTAGTAACTCATGGTACAAATAAATGTGTATTGATGACCAATTTAAGCAGCAGTCAACACTCCTTGAGTCTCATTATTGCAATTAGTAAAACCTCATCTTCGTTATGCAAATGTCAGGAACGTGCCTAATCCCACATCTGCTGCAAATCACACACACTTCCTCCTGCTCGCTATTTATTCAGAGCCACATGTCAACACTAGTAGCGTAGTGCTAGTATGATGACCTAATGGTTATAGGCCTCATGTTTTCTAGCTTATTACTCTTTATGACTTCCAAAAGATCCATGAGGAACTATACTGAACCTGTGGGATCATCACAAGTCCCCGTGCCTGTTAAGCCAATGGTACATAGGGAATCCAGCCAGTAAATAAGGTCAACTTTTTCTGGCAACTGAAATGCCATTCTACCTATTTGCACATCCACATTGGGCATTCTTTTTTCTGGAGTGTGTAGCTTCTGTTTTGTGGGTTTTAAACTTAAGTTAACGTGATTTGATGCTCCAATCCGAGTGGGAAAACTGATTCAACTGTAACAGAAAATATGTTCATGTTCTGGTGATGGCCACACTAATTAAGCTCTTGTGATAAAAAAATGCTGAGTAACTAAGAATCATGTAGTGAACTAACACAACATTCACTATCCACCATTTATATGTCCAACCCCCCTCCTCCACACACACCATTTCCCTTGTTATCTCCTCCCCAATAAATTACTCTATAGGCCTATATACTCTGTGGCGGTTCAACTGTCGTTTTCAAAGAAAAATTCTTGTCATGATGTATATTGGCTGAAATATAAAACAAGCAAGACCATCCCGTTTATCCACTCCACTATGAAACAGGCCCTACTGTCAAATATCACCTCAAGTGATACGCTTTTGAGGGATTTCTGGGGGCATCAAATTGGTCTCCCATCTAATCCAAGCCTCGCATTTCACACTATATCACTCGCTGACTGCGAGTGTGTTTCTATAATTGCGAGTAGAAAATATAAGGCACTCACATTTTTCTGCGAGTATAATTCTTAGTGTACTGTGCATCACTACATTTTTTAGCTAGTTAGCAGTATATTTTAACTAGACGTGTGCATTTGCTACGCAAACACGTATATCCCCGCGATCAGTGGGTGATAAAATGGCCCCAAAT
>JAODUJ010100042.1:349-11501 GCA_027564615.1 Psolus chitonoides | reverse complement strand
AATTACCATCTTTAGTGGACGATGGTCGGACGATCGTCAGACCATAGTAGAGAGCGGTCACACGCAAACCGTACCATGGTCGGACCATGGTCTGACCATCGTTATGTCTGAAAAATGTACGTGTGACCGGGGTCTAAATTCTTAATCAATCCAAATTATGTATATAATGTGATAATTGAAGGAGTAAGACTGAACGAAATAAATGATTCTTGTTACTTAAAACAGGCCATTTTTCTATATTGGTTGCCATTACTGATCACCCGTATTTTTTAGCCTTCAATTGGGAACAGACAAATTGTCTCAATTGTAGTACAATCTCTGTGTCCAAATTTAATGCGTCCTCGTGTTTACAAGTCAGTACGTTACACTCAATAGTGATGAATAGTCGTCCGTACAATTTTGAGCGAGAAAGTGATATTGAAGCAATTAAAATGATAATCAATCTCCATCATTTTGGTCGGCTGTGCTTGTATTGAGCATAGACCACGGTCCGCGTGACAGTGCAATAAGATCCGTTGTGCGAATATACGCTAGCTTTCACACCTAAGCGCAATCATACATTTTTAATTCAATGCATATATCGGCTCCATGGATTTCCTCAGTAAATACAACTATACATGCACAGCGAATAACTCTATTTATTGTGCATCAGTTGTGGCCCCAAAATATGCTTCGAAAAAAAGTTGTTACCCACAGGTTTGATGATTGAATATTTGAATGTGGTAGAGGGATACCTTGGTAATATATTTCAAGTTGTTTACTGTTATACAATCAGTTGTTTTAATTATAATCAACTGTTCCGTCACCTCATACGATATTGTACGCTACAAACATCGATATTTTGTGAACTTGTTAACCAGAAAGTTGAGTTGATTGGACGATGTACAGAAACCATTTGGCCATGTAATTCAAGATGTTTGATGAACTTTATGTAAAGGTAAATTCCCTGTTTATGTCGTCATAATATATGCAACGAACAGTGGCGTTAGGCTACGAAAGTCCCACCCCCTCCTCCGGAAAACTCCAACAAAATGTTTGGAATTTCAACACGCTGCGAATGTCAGTCACTATTAACAGAACCTGATCATTATCATCTCCCAATATTTAACTAAAATGAATTGTAGAGATGGAGAGAAGCAAACTAGGTTGGGTTTTTATAAAACGAATCATATGACCACAAACCGATTAAAGCCACAATCTGAGTACGAAATGTAGAATTTACAAAATAAGCAAACTGTTCACTAAAATAGTGTAAGGCATATCTCTGACCTGAACACACAATGACATTGTGGTTTTCAATTTAATAAAATCAGGACGAAGTAATATCAAATATATATATTAATGCTCGAAGGTTCTAGTTCTTGTGGGTCCAGCAAAAACAACTTTCGGAATTTGTATAGGCAAATACAGACAATCTGGATACCAGCAGCTTTTAACCAGGTTTCCCACAGTTAAACAATTTTTAAACTCAGATTCAGGGCTTAAACTCGGGAGAATTCACTTCATCCTCATAAGCAATCGCTCTGAAAAGAATCTGTAAATTGATCAGGTAAAATTCACACTACAGGTGTAGCAATCAATATTTTGAAAACAGTGAAACAGTGAAGCTAAATAAACATTAGGATTTGCACACCCCAGAACATCATGACACTGAAGTCAACAAACAACACATCTGGCAAGACACAATATGCACGCACAAATATGTGTTCATGAAAAATGTTGTCACATGACTGCAGTGTACTGACTGTAACTACTGTACTACAAACATACAGCTAACCGTCCTACTTTCCTGTACTGTCTTCACCTCGAAGTACCCTAGTTGTGAAGTGGTAGCTTGTAGCTGTGTAACTTCCTATAGCAGTTCACGGTGGGAGTATACTGAAATTGTGGGATCCTCACGAGTCCCACGGCCCGAGGCGTTAGAGGTAACCGTGCCTTGCCCAAGAACACGACGCAACGTACCGAGGGAGGGCTCGAACTAGGGATCCATCGCACCATAGCGCATTACTGATCGGCCATCACGCAACCTCTATGTTGTCACTAGATCTATGGTAACGAACCTCGGATCTTTATCTCTGATAATTAGCAAGAGCTGTTCATCGTTCTTTCTTTTTGACATCTGTTTCGAGGCGTTTTTCAGCATCCAAAGTCAGACACTGCATTAAGCCTCCTTCTTGTGGCGGTGATTCCAATTGTTTCTTTCTAAAAATAAGTCCGGACACTGCCAGACATAGCACACAGTGTTAATGTCCCAGTTAAGTGAAATATTCAAGCACGAGTAAGATTCGAGTTGCATTTTAGTTGAGTATCTTTTCCTCCAGGTGGTGCAGCACTTTCCCTCGGTCATGTGTAAAGAACATACCGGGTACTGCTTTATTCTCCACCTACACTGAAATTGCAGACCTACACGTACCCGTGCATTGTGTTGATATGACTCCCGCATAATTCTCTTGTGACTGATATTTGTGGGTCAAGTGGACGTAGTGGTCTACCGTAGGCGGTAGTGCTTGTGACTTTTAGTCCCACCCGGTGTGCTATTGTGTGTCATTGTGGCATCCCCTCACTGGAAAGCACCATGCAACCATTATCAGCGATTATGCTCCCACCATAACAAACCCTGTTGATAGTCGAGACAAATTATACGAAGATTTTGAGGAACTTATTGAAGGTGTGCCAAAGGATGACACACTACTCGTTCCCGGCGACTTCAACGCCAGAGTCGGCACATACTACCATACGTAGGAGGAGTCATTGGAAGGAATGGAGTTGGGAACAGCAACATCAATAATTCTGTACTACTAAAGACTCGTACGTCCCATGACCTGTTGATTATAAACACAGTTTTCTGCCTGCTCAACTGAAGCAAGACGTCCTGGATGCACCCACGCAGCAAACACTGGCATCTCACCGACAACGTCATGGTCAGGAAAAGATACAGCCAAGACGTCAGATTAGCAAAGACCATGTGTGATGCAGACTGTTGGACAGACTACAGACTCATCTTTTCAAAATTCAGCATTCGTATCCAGTCAATGTCAGGAGAAATGGCCTCAATGTCAACAGGCTAGAATGCCACCCAATGTATCAGAATATCTTTGAGGATCTTGAGAGCAATCTGAGCCAACTCGACTGAGCAGCGTTCAGAGACATAACACCCCACTCACCCACCTGGGCCAGAACACCTCAAAACCAGGATTGATTTGATGAAAACGACGAGAATATTCGAAAGCTGTAAAATTCACGGAACCTGCCAGCAAGATAGCTTATCTGCCTCCAAGAAGGCTGCGTTCAATTCCATCTGCAGAAAGATTCATGACTCCTTGTTCTTCAGGAAAGCAGATGAAATATAAGCCTATACAAACAGCAACAACTCCAAACGCTTCAACGATTCCCCGAAGGGCGAAGACCATCTACAGTCCACAGACTTCTAGAACATCTCCACTGCTCAGTGCTGACGGGACCCCACTGTCCACTAATAAGAATGTGATTCTGGAGAGATGGGCAAAACATTTTAGTATTGTCCTCAACATGCCATTATTTATCTATTTACTACCCCAAGTTGACGTTTACTCTTTTCTGGCAGAGTCCCCCCCCCCCACTAACGCGGAGGGCCAGGGAAATCAAGCTCCTTTCGAACGGCACCGGGCCCTGATTTTACTTCAGCAGAGATCCATAAGACAGGGGGACCTGAGCTGACAGTGAAGCTCACCGAGCTCGTTCAGACCATGTGTCAGCAGGAAGTCATTCCTCATGAATTGAAGGATGCCTCCATTGTCCACCTATATAAGAGAAAATGAATCAGGTAGGCCCGTGATAACCATATTGAAATCTCTCTCCTGACCATTGCTTTGCAAGAGTTCTCCTTAGGGGCCTGATTGAGCACCTGGGAAGTGGCCTAGGCCTAGGCCTATTGGAGAGCCATTGCGGTTTTAGACAGGGTCGTGAAACGTTTGAAATGGTGTTTGCGGCACATCAACCCTCGGAAAAATATCAGGAGCAGAACAGAAATCTGTAGACAACGTTTGTTGGCCTGACCAAGTCCCCCCAACACGGTTAGCCGTGATGAATTATGGAAAACACAGCGAAGTGTTGCTGCCCAGACAAATTCATCAGCCTTCCCGGTCACGGTCAAGCAAGGCTGCGTGCTCGCACCCATACTCTTCGGCATGATTTTCTCCGCCACGCTGTCGGTCGCCTTCTGTGGTGATAAAAACAGAATCAAGATAAAGTTTTAGACCGATGGCAGGCTCTTCAACTTGCGGATACATCAGAACAAGACCAAGGTACAAGAGGAAACAGTGCCCGACTTTCTGTTTGCAGATGACTCTCAACGTTGCCACTGACACTAAGATACAACAAAGCATGGACTACTTCTCTGCGGCTTGCAACAACTTTGATCTCATAATCAGTATCAAGAAGACAGAGACCAGTGGCGGCGCCTTGGGGGATGGAGGAGTAGGGGGGGGGGGGGGGGGGAATACTTGTCCCCCACTTTTCGGAAAGGCCAACAAATTAAAATATTATAAAATTCCGTTCAAGTTATAGTTTTTGTAGGGGTGGGTGAGGTGTATATTTTCAAATATTGAGAAGTTATATAACGCACAAGTTTGTCATGGTAAACCTAAAACCCCAAACATCTTCGCGCGTTTCACGCGCAATACCTGTGTTGTTATTTCCTTCAATGTTTCAACGTGCAAATGAGTCAGCAGCCTATGTTTCTCCATGATAACATTTTTATGAAGTAAGTAATTACCAACTAATATATGTTTCATTTTCAGTCAACTTATATCTGCGGGTCTCAATTTTTTGGAAATTATGACCATGTTATGCTGTGCATCGGATTTTGTCAACTTTTGTTAGGTTAAACCCGCCCCCACCAGGCCCTCCCTATCACTCCTACAATTAGGCTATGTATTTTAATAATTTAATAATGAATTTTATCACAGGTCGGGTACTTAACTCATTGTATTGCACTCATTACCAACCGATTTTTCAGCTCACTCCAGGTCCTGATTTCCATTTGTCTCCCGAAATTGTATTTATCTAGAGCAAAACCAAAAACGGAATAAAAAGTGACATAAGAGGCGAACATTGCATCAAACCAAGTATCTTTCTTGCCCCATTCTACCATTGAGAAGGATTCCATTTCAATACCAGAGACTAGCGTGCCAAATCTAGTCTTCTAGGAGTTACCAAAAGCAACACAAAAAGATGTCAGCCCCAACCATGGTGGTGCTAAAGTCATTTGTGAATCTCTCGCTTTTCAAATAGTTCGGGTTTGGATCTAATACACCAGTAATAGGCTGCTCAATTAATACATAATTTCCCTAATAGTTTCTGTCAACATTAAACTAGACATCGATATCCAGGCGCGCAATGATATACCCTATCTTTCCTAATCGTGCTAGACTTTTCCGATGTAGCCTACATTATTCCTTTTTCCAGTTTTTCTAAACTCAAACACAAAAATCCGCAGCACTCAATTCATCCATGTCCTGCATTGTTTACAATGTGGGAACACAGTTTTAATCTTTCTCAATTTCATGCGTGAAAAGAATATTGTTTGCGCGCGCTAACCATGTTGCCTGCTTTGTGTTTCATAACTTGAGAGGCATAACACATAAGGTTAGGAATTTCTATTTATGGGCATTTACCTGATCCACTCCTATATTGCTTAGATACAATTTGGAACTATTACGAATACTTTCCAGCGCCCTTTGCGCGATACACCGTAACCTACTCTTCTTTAGGCGTATATGTTGTCTACGAACCTGCTCATTTAATGACCAGTAATATCTATAGTCCTGGTTTTTATTTGGCGGACCCCGGGGCCATTCAATCTGGCCCCCGAAAAACGGGAACGGGAAAAAACTATATTGTCCAATTTAAAATGGATGAACATGTTCCGATAGAGTGAGAGAATCAGTATGGAGAGTGCCATTTCCGGCAATTTATGGGTGTAAATTTACACCTGAGCCCCAACCATGCTGGGGCTCAGGTGATGTTGGTTCTCTTCAGACCGTAGAAGATAAACTCTGAAAATAATGATGGTCCTCCAAATAAATTAACAATGTGAACCCATGGTCTATAACATGGGTTGTCAGGTGGCGGTCCGCGGGTCATTTTCGGCCCGCGACTCGCATTACAATGGCCTTCGGAAGATTTGAGGGGCCAAATTAAAATATATGTTACCAATTCTGTGGGTCAGTTATGAATGAAAACAAAATCATTTGAAATACTTATACCATTCCTTTAAAGCAAAATTGCACATCTAGGTGTCTACTGGTAAGGCCTGGGGAGTGTCATTTCCGGCGATCTAGGAGGTATTTTCAGCTAACATTTTCAGGGTACGCTCCGCGTCAACCGGAGGTGGCGCTCCACTTAGATCGTATTATCACAAAATTTGGCTACTACAATAAACTCAAGTATAAGTGTCCCTCGGCCCAGATCACTTGAGAAATAATAACAATAATTCGTAATAGGTGTTGATATGCGGACGTTGTGTCCCCGCGAAATCACGATCCTTAAAAAAGCCGAGCTGTTTACATTTATAATGAGGTCAATGCTCGCATTGCCAAGGTAAGTTCCGCATTCCGACGACTGCGTGAACCAGTGTGGCAGAGAAGAGACATCAAACTATCTATAAAACTGAAAGTTTACAGTGCTGTTGTGCTGCCCACGCTTCAATATGTCTCTGAAACCTGGACAGTCCACCTGCGTCATCTCAGAAAACTAAACCGCTTCCACATTACCCATCTCATGAAGCTGCTGAAGATCACATGGCAAGACAGAATCCCTGATACCGAAGTCCTATACCTAGCATTTACAGACTACGAAAAACACAAATCGAATCGGCTGGCTATCTCACCATAATGCCGGACACACACCTACTGAAGAGATTGTTTTATAGCCAACTGGCAGATTGTAATCGGTCGCGTCGTGGTCAGAGAAAGAGGTACAAAGCCTAGCTGAAGAATTTTGACATTGATTATGAAGTGTGGGAGACTCTTGAACATGACTGCTTCTCCTGGCGCATCCGCACCAAACACTTTTGCGCTACCTCCTCCGAGCGGAACAGAATTGCAGAGGTCCATAGGAAGCGTGAGCTTTGCAAGTCCAGAGTCACTGCCATCAATGACACTTCAGCAGATCACATGTGTCCAACCTGGGGCAGATCATTCCGTGCCCGGTGCTTTTTTCGGATTGATTTGTCATAGAAGGACACACCGCATCTAGTCTTCTATGTGATGTCTTGGTCATCTTCGACAACGATGGACGAACAACAACTATTCTACTGCAGTCATGTGACAACATTTAGCATGACAATATTTGTTTGCGTCCATGTTTTGTCTTGCTAGTTATTGTTTTGTTGGTTGATTTCAGCGTATTTTGTCATGCTGTTCTGGGATGTGAAAATCCTAATGTTTATTGTCATGAGAAGTTAAAATATTAATTGACACACTTGTAGTGTAAATTTTACCTGATCAATTTACATATTCTCTTCATAGCGAATGCTTTATGAGGCTGCAGAGAATTCTCCCAACATTACATCACTAAATCTTAGTTGAAAGATTGTTTAACTATAGGAAAATGGATAAAGCTGGTGGTGGTATCTGTACGAGTGTCTGTATTTGCCAACACATTCCCCAGTTGTTTTTGTTGGACTCACAAAACACAAAAACCTTCGAGCATTAATACTCATTCTTGATATATTACTTGGTCCTGTTTTAATTAAATTAAAATCCATAATTTTAGTGTATGTCCAGGTCAGAGATGCCGCTTACTCTGTTTTAGTGAACATTTTGCATAATTTTGCATTATCTACTCTTTTGCTCATTTTGGGGCTTCAATCGGTATGTGGTCACATGACTCGTTTCATGAACTTCTACCCAGCCTTCTTCTCTCCATCTCGACAGTTCATTTTATCACGATGTTTTTATATCGGGACATGACATTGATCCGGTCCTGTTAATAACAGTGACTGCCATTTGTATTTTATTATTTTGAGAACACGTTGAATTTATAGGATAGGATACGTGATCAAAGTTGCTAGGAGCATGTGTGACGCAGTAGCATTTCAATAGCATATGGGCTGGAATAAGTCCAAATAAGTTTCTGAGTTTACTTGTTTATGTTGTGTATCACTACTCAGAATAAACTTTATTCGCAGCGCATGCAAATTTCGAACAATTGTCGGAGTGTCCAGACAGGAGAGGGGGGGGGGGGGGTCATTTAGTAGCATAACGATACTGTTTGTTTCATTATGACGTCATAAACGCGTGGTTTACCTCAGAATAAAATCATAAAGTTCATCAAACATATCTGATTACATGGCCAAAGGGTTTCTGTAAATCATCTAATCAATTAAACTTTCTGGTTAACAAGCTCCCAAAATATATAAATTGTAGGTGTTTTCAGCTACAATATCGTATGACGTCACGGAACAGCTGATAATTCCCAAAGTACCACATCCAATCATCCAATCTTTGTCAAAGCTGGTTGGTGATCCGTTCACCGTTCCATTATATTTATTTTTTTCCGGGGGGTTGGGGTGGGACTGTGCGGGCGGGTTGCTGCCTTCCGCTTGAGTTCGTGCGTACGTGCATACGTTACATATATTTCATTTTAATTCCATTTAAAATAGCAATTTCGAGTGACATAATGGAGAGCAATGGTAATATATTGTGTGTATCTTGTTCATTTTAGGATATTGACAGAATGAAGAAAGAACAAAAAAGCAACGAAAAAAAAGTATAACGTAAGTAGAAACGTAGTTTAGCCTACACTGTTCACACATATCGTAAGGAATGTATAAATCATCATATTCGTAACTATTTATCATCTTCTAGCATAACTTTAATGTGCGTTTTTTGGGGTATTATTATATTTACGAATATTATACATTATATCGTTCGATATGTTTTCACTTAGCCTATCCATGAAGAGTGTTCAGTAACGGACCCAAGAGTAAAGTTTAGGGGGAGAATCAGCGATTGTGTACAGAAATGTCAGTGCCTGGAAATGATTATCATGTAGGACAATCCTCTAACCCCAAAACATATCAATCTTGTGATTTAAGATATGTTAAGACCAAGCAATATCAAATAAATTTGCGATTATTTGAAAAAGTAATCATTCTTTGTTGTTGTTGGCCCATCACAAATAACAGTTTAAACCTTGTGAGCAAACAAAACCCAGAGGGAGGAGATTTAAAACATGGCTAAAAACGTATTATTCTTGATGATCTTCATGTCATAAGCTGATAACCATATATTGTTTTCTTTAGTGTAACCCAAGTTTTCAACTCAACTTGAGGCTTTAACCATTTATACAGCATACCCCTCCCCGCCTTCCCCACAAAGGAGAGAAAACACGGAACCAGGCGTGCAATATAGACACGACGGTATAGTTTCAGTTGCGACAGTTGCTTTACTATACGGTACCGATTTGTGTGAATGGGTGACGTTTGGCTTGAATTTGGCGTGAAATTGGCAGACACACACACAGTGCAGGGTTAAGCAAGTGCGGGGCCCGTGTTTTTTAGAAGTGCGGGGCCCCTGATCTACCCACGGATGGGACCGCACGCGCGCATGCACTGTAGTATAAGTCCCACATAAAGCAACATGTGTTGGAGTAGAATTGTTACTCTTGGCAAAGTTATATACATAACCACTGCCACCGCCCCACCCTTCATGAATTACTTCCAGATCTAAACGGGGGTTTCGTATGAAAGTAAGTATCCCTATGGTATGGCATATGGTATATATGGATTTCTACTCTCCTAATTCAAAAGATTGAGATCGGGGGCCAATCGAAATTACAAATTAAATGCGATTGTAGTATTCAATCTAATAGATTTAGAATAAATATTATTCGATGTAAAATTTCCAATCCAAATTTGGATTGGTCCGTGATCTCAATCTCTTTAGATTTATTTTCAATCTTTTGAAATAAGAGAGGAGGCAATCCTGGGATCACGTATCACAAACAACTGCGACGACACTCAAGACATCAGAAGAAAATCGCCATTACAATGGGTACTTTTGTACTTTTGTACAAGAGAACTACTCAAGCAGCCTATAGCTAAAAACAACGAAAATAGTCATGCTGAATCGGCTTTTAGCGGTAGCGCTACCATACGCTTCGCCAAACACTAGCTAAAGAGCTAGCGACACGGTATTGAACTTGATATTTTTAATATACTGCAGTTCAAAATTGTCACACATAGTTGCACTGCAGCATCCAACTGCACATCATGCTCCCTTAAAGCGACTCGCTCTCACATTGGTACGAGTTACAACCGGTATTCTAATTTAATTTTGAATACCGTGAAATATTTCGTCTTGTTTTGCAGTAAACTGGAGGCAGAAACATTCCAAAGAAGTTTCCTGTGAATAAAATATATACATTGTACGAAGAGTTTCTGTTCTCATTTGATAAACACTTCCCTGATTTAGCCTTTTTCCTATGGAAATTTACAGTTCATTTTGTGGAAATTTGTCAATACACGATCATTTGAAGAACGAATAGTTAAAACTCAAAAACTAACGTTGCAGCTCGCTCACTGACTGCTAAAATGTGTCCAGTACAGTTCACTATAGCCTATAGTAGCGCTAGACATCCGAGTGCCACGGCATAAGTCTGTGCATAGCACAGGCACTCGTAACGTTGACTCCTACCACTATATATAATTTCCATAGGCTATGGTATAGGGGTCCACGTTAAGAGTGCATGTGGTAGGTCTACATAGAACGGACACGAACCCAGTAAATGTTCTTGTTTGTTTACACGTTTCCAATGGATAAAAATGTTTTCCATCGATTATTGTTCTTTTGTAGGATACACCCAATGAATTATTCTGCGTCAGCTGGGCTGAAGTATTGATATTATATTGAATAACTGATTGATTACTGTAGCGATCACTGTAGCTATTTTGGAAAGTGCGGAACGCAATGAAAATTATAAGAATATTTCTTTTGTCATTGGGTCCCAAATGTATCCAGGATTTGCTATGAAAACCTTGATCTTCAATTTGGCAGTTGGCAAGTGTATAAATTGGTTCAAAAACTGGTGGATCCATTGTTTACGAACACGCCATACATAAGCGCACGGGGATATTTTCATTGAATGGGGGGGGGGGGGGGAACAGGGG
>JAODUJ010099932.1:0-11501 GCA_027564615.1 Psolus chitonoides | reverse complement strand
CGAGAATGCCTAATATTCGCAGGGAGTTTATTCCAAAGAGATGGTGCAGCATTAATAAAAGCACGGTCACCGGTTTTAGTTCTACAAATAGGTGCACGGAGAAGGTTGTCACTCGACGAACGCAGGGTTCAAAGAGGTTTATAAAATATATATAAAAAATAGACAAAAAAAAGATACATTCATTTCCAACAGTATATAATTTCACAAAAACAAAACACTTCGAGCGTATCATCCAGCTCCTCTTCAGCTGTGCAGTGGGTACTTTCTTCGGCGGTTTTGAAGTGACCATACGGGATAGCACATTTCAGGTCGGAAATAGTGTGAACTGGTAGAATGAAATGCTCTGCAACTGGGAACCCAGGGTTATTCTTACGTTTGCTAAGTTCGTGATTGTTGAACCGGAGAAGGTTGGTATTTAATGCAATACAGCAAATATATAACATTATTGGATTCGCAATTGAAATTACCAGGTTTTAATCAAGTACCCGATGCACGGTGGTGAATGGTGCATGAAGTATCTGAATGTTTACAAACTAATCTTCAAGGCTTATTACATTTCTCATTACCATTGGTGGACGAGTTAATGGGAGTAGTGCGCTTTCTAACCAATATCGATTTGATATTACGTGGCTCAGGACACCCAGAATATCTAATATTGCCTACCCAGTAAACTGGGTGGGCAACAAAATTCAAAGCTGCCCACCAAGTAAATTATTTTTATTTACTTCACTGACGGGAATCACGACATTACAGCCAAAATATTGAACGCGTGGATAGTTTTATCAACACGACTGGAATATTTATTTATGCAAAGAGACTTCACCCAAGAGTAACTGTTTGCTTATCTTTATAATATTTACCGATTCGAGGATTTACACTTTATTATTCATTTAGTTATTAATAATGAAAATTAAATATTTAAACATTTTATTATTATATTACAAGACGACCTGTATATTATGACCTACCTAATATACATAGGAATCAGAGCGTATCTACTGTGTATGCACACATTTAAAACAAACACAATCGCGTTCAACTTTTAGTATAAAAATTACTGCATAATTACCGTTCAGAAAATGAATAAGCATCGGTACTATGATGAAATTCTGAATTGAGGGTCTGTCATCGTTCACTTTCAGTGGGTTTGCTCTCCCTGGTGGGTACCAACTATTTGATGTCCTCCGGCGGTTATCGCCTTATTTGCCAGACTTGAAGAAAAAAATCATCTAGTCAGCAACACGTCCTCACTAGTTCAAACGAAGCCCGTCACTGTTCTGCTCACTGCATTGTTCGAGCACATATCAAGGTAGCTTTCAACACTGGGCCGGCAATACGATCCGCCATAAAATTGAGGCAAAGACCTTAAACAGTTTAATTTTATTTGTTCTAAAATGAACATCCAGTTTCCATTAATCTGTAAAGTACTAAAGTATTTGTTTTTACAAAGAATTCTTATACAAAGAATCCCAAATAGAAGAAAAATAATGCTAATGAGCTAGTCTTGTTGAGTCTCACGTTACCATACTGGTAAACCTGTGGTACTTAATGTTAACGTACATCTCTCCAGCTCTGTTTAAGTGAACCATATAGTGAACGGCTTGAACAAGCTGGAGAACCTCTAGCTAGGGGGAGCAATCAGGCGGGTCTCCCACGAAGCTCCCGCATTTTCGTGATTCACGACTTATGTGTGGCCGTGTTCTTTATAATGGCGTGTTGTAAGTCATTAATCCACCAGTTTTGGAACATTTTAAACACTCGCCAACTGCCAAATTGAAGATCAAGGTTTCCATAGCAAATCCCGGAGGTAATTGGGAAGTGTTGAACAAAAGACAAAAGGAATAATCTCATAATTTTCATCTCATTGTATTGCGTTTCTCAATTTCAAACTTATCTACGGTAATCACACAATGATTCAATATAATATCCATACTTCAGCCCAACTGTCGCAGAATTATTCATTGGTTATATCCTACCAAAGAACAAAAATCAATGGAAAACTTTTTTATGGAAACATCGTGTGAAAAATAAGAAAATTTTACCGAGCACTTGGATGTCGCATGTAGCGCTAGCAGGGATGTAGCGAGGACCTTCTGAATTGGGGAGGGGGTTTAGGGTAAACAATTACGACTGAATAGGTTTTGGAGCCCAAAAATTCCGCCTACCGCACAAAACGGTTGCGCGCACAATTTTTCAACAGTATTTACGTGTCCGATATTCCGGCCAAGTGACGTCACGTAGAATGAAATAAAAGAAGCGAACGGTTTTGTCCGATGATTGCATCGTAAATGACCCATTTGGAGCGAGTGACAATACATGACGAGACAAGCCCAAAAAATATTGTACGCTCAGTAACGCATTAAAAAATTAAGCTGTGATATCCGATTTGGGCTTACTTTATGATCGACACATTCGCCACGAATGAAACCAGATGTCACGACAAGGAAGAAGAGGAGTGAGTTTGAGTAGAACTGTCATGCAGTAATGTAGGCTATAGTAGTCCATGCGTATTTGATGGCACATTCGGCATAGCCCTAGGTTCCAACACAAGACAAGGAAAGTCAACAAAACCGGGCGCGAGGCGCGCAAGATAATCCTGATCAGAAAACAGTTGATAGAAGCTGTTGTCCAAAGTACGAAGTCGGTGACTGCACATGACAAGAAAAAGTAGCACAAATGCGAATATTATAATGCTGGGCGCCGGAATTTTTATTTTCTTGTCCCAAACACTGTAGCATTATATTTTCAATTTCGTTGTGAACAGGAATCTACCAATAGTTGGAAAATCGGACTGCGGTAGGCGGTAGCAAGTGACTCTCAATAACAAGACGCTCGCGAAAAAATCTGTTATTTAATGTTCGCAGTATGATTTTTTATTTCTCCGACCCCAAAACTGTACTCCATCCATTTTCGTATGGACAGGAATTTATGAGTGGTTTGAAAATTGGAATTCGGTTAGAAGTGACACCAAATAATAAAAACAAAGTTTAGAATGTGTTTCATGTCGGCAGTCGGAATTTCATTCTTCTGACCCGAAAACTGTTAGTGTCAGAAAATGTATCCATATTCTTACTTATAGTACATTTTTACTACTTTCCAGTAGTCGGAAATTCTAACTGTCGGATTGTCCAACTATCGTCAGTTTGACCAAGATGGGGTGAGACACCCCCCCCCCCTCTCTCTCTCTAGCGACGTCTCTGAGCGCTAGTAGCATAGGCCGATAGGCCTAGTGTACTGTACTGGCTACAGTTTAGCAGTGAGCGGTATTTTTTTGGTTGTAACTATGCGTTCGTCAGCTCCCAAAAAATATCGTCCATTGAGAAATTTCCACAACATGTTCTGTAATTTTCCATAAGACAGAGGTTTGTTCAGGGAAACCAATGTACAAAGAACAAATTTGATATATGGACCTTGGTGGACTTGACCACAGGGGTACAGAAAATTCTCTAACACTTTTGCGAATCGCATTCTATGGGGGTAATTCTTTCGTGAATTATAACTTCGTCTGAAGACCGTTTATCAAATGAGAACATAAACGTGTCTTACAATGTACTTTCTTTACACGAAGCTCACTTTAGAATTTTTCTGCCGACAGATTACTAAAAAACAAGTCGAAATATTTCACCGTCGTTGGTCGGTATTGAGGTAATGTGGCGAATCAATGTTGTAGTGTTGATGTGGCTCCAGGATTCTGCAAAAAGGGGGGCGTGGCTTCTAGTGATCGCCGTCCCGGGGAGGGGTCTTCGTGATTTTTTTGAATAATTAAGTACCCTCAGATGCAATCTGGTGCAATATTTAGCATCATTTGCAGTCAAATTTCTCGTACATTGACAACAAAATACATTGCTCTGCACCCCCTGGATCCACCCCTGTCAGAACACTCACTGTAAATATATCGAGGGGCAGCGAGCTGTTTAACGGGGCATAGGCACAATGTGCAGTTGAATGCTGCAGTGCGACCAAGTTGAATACCATGTAACTAGCTGTCAGCAAGTATTTGGCGAAGCGTCGCTAAAAGTCAAGTTAGCATGACTAGATCGATATATTTTCGTTGTTTTAGCTATATTTAAGTACTTTTCTTGTACAAAAGCTGACATTTATTGGTTGTTTGTAATTGTCTTTATCTCTGTAAGAAGGGGATATTCAATGAATACCTTCAATACCCCCCACAATTGCCCTGTTGCATGGTTACATATATTGCAATATCTTACTTTACAAAGGGGCATTTGCATTTGCCTACTTCAACGAATAAATCATGCCAGTTGACAGTTTGAAGTGCACTCCTTAAGTAGGACGCTAGTTAAGTGCCAATACATTTGGGATCCGATTACATTGACAGTTATGGAGTACACAAGTCTTTATTCAATTTTACTAGTTGCTAAGTGTTGTTAATGAGGGGTGATCGCAAAAATGCTGAAGCACTCAGCGGTCAAACCCCGAGATCGGCCCCTGCTGATTATATTGACCACATATTGACCGACGTGGTTTTGTAAAATCTAAGGTGCTCTGGAAAAACTTCTTAGGCCAAGAAAAAAACGTGTTTCTCGTCACTGGCCCTTCCTTGTTTGGGCCGCCTCTTTTTTTTCCTAGGCCTAATATTTGCTATTGTACAAAACACCACATTGAAATATCACCAAAAGAGCACATTTTTACACTTGAAAACTCCCAGTCAATATCCTACATGAAACTCATGTAAATGTTCCCTTGATACAAGTTATATGTTAAATAGAAAATTCTGTTGATGGCCCGACATAAAAGAGAGTTTTGCAACGCCTCTATAGTAAATATATATAGTAAATATCGGGACCCACCCGCAGACAGAAAATCCCGACGAGAAACATGTTTTGGTTACATCTTTCGTCAAGTTCTATGTGTCATTAGCCTTCATTCATCCTTACTGGATGACTATACTCATTACAAAAGGTTTGTGTAATCAACATGTATAAGGATGTATGAGGATAAGGATTATTATTAGTTACATGTGTATTCTATTCGATCCCTGTGGTATGCTGAATGCGTAACGAAGTGGCTGTGTGAACAAATTATTGTGACTTTGTATGTGACCTCTCTGAGATATGCTTGATAAGATTCAGTGTGAATGCACGCCACTAAACTCTCTCATTTATTTGAAGGAATACAATCGCCAAGGATATACAAGTTCGTTGTGGATCGAATATTAATTAAATTTTCTCGTCCAAAACAATATAGGTTTGATTTGCCTAACTTCTAGGTTACTCATAGAACAACTACAGTCACAGTCATTGCCACAGTTTTAATACAATTTCGATCAGATTAAAACATGAATATTAAAATTATTTCAGTCCCACTAATTCCATCTGATTTAGCTGCTTTTCATGGTATACAGTACATGAATTAACGTTATATCTATATTAGCATATTATCCTCACTACAGGGGATCTAACGCTACGATTCTTTCGAAGCTCCGGGGACTTCAGGGATTATTTAGATAGCCCAAACGAGAGCCTTGTTAATTTTTCTATCCAATAATTTGCATATCTACCTGCTATTGATTCCATTGGATAGTGGGGTTCGTTTGTCTCCTATCAAAGTGTACGTATTTCTTATTCACTGTTGTATAGAGTTAATCTACACACTTGGGGTGTATACAGAATAGCATACTGTGTCTGATATTTAAATCGGGAAAATGATGCGAATGCCGTCACAATTTGTTGTAAGCTAATCACAACCTCGGTATACTACACCGATTATTGACAGGATTAAACAGTTATATAGTAGTAATTTGATACGAGAAAAGACACTGAAGTGTTTCATTAGGCCTGTTAGGCGGATTTCTGAACTCTGCTCACACCGTGCAATAGTTAGGGTATACAATTTGTAATGTTAACATTAATTGCCAAAAGAATCGAAGCTTGATTTGCGAGGTTTTGTTCGGGGAAAAAATCGTGATCCTATAGCGATACTCACATCGAAGGATGTACTCTAATCTAGGTCTATGGCATTTTAGAGGAACAACAAAACGGTATATGTTATCGCTAGTGTTTTCATTTAAACAGAAGACACAAAAGAGCAGAAGAATTACATATAGCCGTAACAAGCCACACTACGATAAAAAAGTGAAAGGAATTATGTTTCTAAATTCATATGACACGAAGATGCAGAATGCATGCATACATAAATAGGGGAAAGTGGGTGAATGTCGAACACCGTTACATATCAGCTTGTATTTTCAAAATTAAAGCATCTAATTAGCTCATATTATGGTTGTCGGTTGTAAATGACATGACCTTTGACCATTACTGTTGTCGGAGGAATATATACTTGATTCGCTATTAAGTTATGCTACCAAGAATGTGTCAATGGTGTTCGGGATTACCCCGCAGTCTGGGACAATTACGAACATTGCGCTCAGCCAGTTAGGCATGTTCGGGATTGCCCCATTGTCATGACCATTGAAAATGGCACGTTCGCGATATACTTTTAGCTGTATGCATGCCCAAATTCAGAATACTTGTTGGTATTTCAATCCGCCCTGAATCGCATGTACTCTTGTTGTTGACATTTTGGTCTATCAAAAGGATAATAAAAATATGATCGCTGAACATGGAGGGGATTAAGTCATCTAATCTTAACGTTTGAATTACTTTGAATTTCCACCAAATATTTTTCAAATGGAGTCAACCGTACATCCCCTACCCACTCCCGCTGCTTCATGCACACTTTAAGAATTATTCACGCTAGAACTATACGAGAGAATAGTTTATTTTACTCTAGTGTGAAATTTGTGACACTGTCATTTGTCAAGAAAAATTTCTCACTTTAACGCTCGAATAATATTTGTGTTAAACTACTCAAGATGATATAGCTGTTTATGAATACCAGCGGAAAGTATCTATCCTGGCTCCAGAGGGATGATATATTGCGGTGTCAAAATAAACTGTCAAAGTCTTCATCATTAATGCAAGTCTAGAGAGTGGATGTAATTAATATACATGCATTTAGTAATTAGGAATCTAACCATGGGTTGAATGCATCCATTTGATCGATTCGATATTTGTATTGTCCTTTATCCTTGACAGATGTAGACATTGATGTCAGTTAAGCACTGTATTTATTCCAATCATTTGTGTGTTATAATTTAACGTAACTGGCGATACGTAAAATATGGAAATTGATGTAAAAACAAGTTTTTTTTGTGATATATGTCTGAATGTTGCGTTTAGATTAAATGGACATTCTCAAAGGCAAATAACGGAATTAACATTAAAAGTCATAGTTTTGAAACGTTGTTAAAAAATTGTAATAAAATGCATGCACTTGAAATCAATATGAGGAGTGCATCTCCATATTCAGATATTACTTAGTACAATTGTTTGTTATTTTTCTTTAGCAACGGGTGAGCTTAAATCGATTGTTCGAACCTTGTTAACCAAAGAAACACCCAATACTTTGACATTTTCGAAATTTTAGTTCAAAAGTTGCAACTTAATAAATGTTTTTTACCCACGATATCTTCTGTATAAATTAATGGTGTCGTTTTAATAATAGGTTCGAATCAGTGGCAAGTGCGCCAAATTCAATACAAATTGAAGGGATTTCAACAGAAAGCGTTTACCTTATATTTGATCATAACTCCCTCAATTTTTATCCATTTCCAACATGTTTTAGTTTCTGGATGTCTGATAGTGGTAGTTAATATATTGGGATCAGTGATAAGCTGCAAAGGTGGCGTAGGTATTCGCGAAAAACTACGAACAATGAGCGGTTTCGGTATAACCATAGTACTCAAGCTTAGGCGTGTTGAACAGTAGCCTATCACATCATACTCTGCTATACCATACTCGCTCAGGGACTAATTCGAACATGTGTTACATGGTGTTACATAGACTTAACAATAGTGAGGGTATGTTGACTAGTTATATTCCTTTCCACCCCTGTTGTTACAACATGTTCCCATTCCTGTCTGTTCACGTGGATCTGGGACTCGAACTGAAAAGGTTGAGTAATTTTTTACGTAATTCGTACAATTTCGCTGGCCCACTGGCCCACTTCACTTTTAAGGACCCGAGGGCACCACCCATCCTTCAGTGGCACAATTGCCTTTTCCCGCCCCCAAGGGCAGCACTGATCGAACGCTGGAATAATCCAACACATAACTTTTCGTACTTCAAACTTCTACGCTGAACACCAAGCAAACCAGTAAGCAGTAGCCTAGGACCAACATTTAGGTCTCTGGCTAATTTACTCGACCTGGATTCGAACCCAGACAACCCAGCTGTAAGTGGATGCCCCCTAACCACCAGACTACTGGGCCACACAATATGTTAGATGAGTGATCATTACACAACAAGCATTGGTCAATCAATACATGCAAACAAGGACAAGTGACCGGTTGGACCCCCGGTGATGCACACTGCCAACCCTGGATAGATATAGTATTACATAAACGAATGACGTCCGGCCGAAGGCATTGATTTATTACTCTATTATCTTGATAAAATAGACATTTGGTCTCGCTGGGCAGCTGGGTGATCAGAAAGTAGAAACGCATCTGTACGCAACTGAAGCCGTCGCTACGACTGGGTATTCTGGTATTTCTCGGAATACATCAAGCCTATTGCTATGAGGTGATCTCCACACATGAGGACGTGACGTAATTCTAGACACCGCGATGAAGAAATAAAAAGAGCGGATAACAATCGGATGTGAGTAGAGGCAGGGACTGTACTAACATATGTAATGCGTTAAACGATTATAGACTCTTGAGGGTTTGTTATCTCAGTGTTCCAAAGGGGGAGATGGCAGATTGTATTTGAATTTTGTTGGGCCTATCAAAACACTGTTGTCCATAACAACAGCAACGGCGGTCATGGGAATGGTCTGAGTGGGTGAGTAGTGACCTCACTAATGTAAAGTGACCACAGGTGCTGTAGGGTCCAGTGAAGGTTTACAGCCGAAATATTGTATGTTTGTTTCTTGTTTGAACTATAACAACATTGTTGCTTATCAAAATAACAACAATGGTAATGGGAATGGTCTGAGTGGGTGAGTAGCGACCCATCATGTAAAGTGGCCACAGGTGCTGGAGGGTCCAGTGAGGGTTACAGCCGAAAACCTGTATGCTTGTTTCTTGTTTGAACTTATTCAACTATAACAGCATTGATGCTTATCCAAATAGCAACGGTGGTCATGGAAATTGCTTGAGTTGGTGAGCAGCGAGCCCTCAGATAAAGTGATCACGCGTGCTGGAGGATCCAATGAAGGGATACAGTCGCAAACCTGAATGTTTGTTTCTTATTTGACCTAAAAAACACGGTTGCCTATCAACATAGCAACGGTAGCCATCGGAATGGTTTGGGTGTGTGAGTAGCGAGCCCTTGAGGTAAAATGACCACGGGTGCTGGCGGGTCCAGTGAGGGGTACAGTCAAAAACGTTTATGTTTGTTTCTCATTGGACCTGGGAAAACACTGTTGCCTATCAACATAGCAACGGTAGCCATGGAAATGGTTTGAGTGGATGGTTATCGACATTTAGGTAAAGTGACCACATATTCTGGAGGGTCGATTGTAGGTGTACAACCGAAATCCTGTGTGCTTGTTCCTTATAGATCCATAAAAACACTTTTATGTGGGTAAGTATGTATGTATGTATGTATGTATGTATGTGTGTTGAGTTTCTCCGAATGTGGGTGGCTTTTCAGACCTACCTCAAAATCCGCATTGTTGATTGACTTCAAACTTGGAGATTAGGTGACGACTGACTAGAGCCTAAATTTTGTACACACATTTGATCGAAATAGTACAAATTGTAGATATTTTAGGGGGAAATCACAGCATTTTTGTCATTATTCTTAGAAAAGCCTTTTTCAAACATACGGTACCGGTAACACAAAAACTAATGCCTAAATAACTTTTGGTAGAAATTTAGGACGTGACAAAGGCTTCGGCTACATTGCTCACAAAATATAACAGTATAGGCTACATTACTCGCAAAACATGACAGCTATAGGCTACATTGCTCAGAAAACACAACATTCGAGCAAAGGTATTATCCTAATTATTGACAACAGTCAGAGGGTAGATGGCTATCTCTAATTGCAGTTCAATTTGATCGACATTTTCATGGCATTTTGAAACCTATGAATAGGAAATCGGAAATTAGGTATAGATTTATTCATCATGAATAGTCATGGCACTTAATCCACAAAGCGTGTTGTCATTTGTAATGCTTATTTTAGTTAAATCTGTCCCTCTGGGGTCTTAGCAACTTCAGCATAAATGGCGACATCCCATCGGCGCTAAATCTAACGCCAACAATAATGTTTTAATATCGACTGACAAAAAGAATTACACTAATAACCAGGCAATTAATCATTCGTTGCCTCACCGTGCGATATTAAAGGGCAAGTATACACAGAGAAAATAATTGTGGTTTTCTATTATAGAAATAACTGAATAATGAGAATGTTAATGAATTCAATAGTACGAATATTTTCATTCGTTGAAAGATTGAACGTTCCAGTCAACGAGGCGAGGGCTCCTGTGGAAAGCAGTGCCTCTGCACGGGGTCAGGACTACCCTCGTTAAAGATGACAATTAAATATATATATATATATAAAAAATGGAACGTTCAATCTTTCAACGAATGAAAATATTTGTACTATTGAACGGAATGAAAAACATTCATAATTTGTTTTATATAACACCTAAGTAGAGTTTGTCATTTTCATTGTCATTTGGTTGGGGTTTGAGGATAATGAAGAATATGAACAAATATAGCCGTATTTACGCAGCGTGCAATAGTACGGATCGAATAGAACCAAACAAGCACGGTAAATAGTATCAAAACTGACAAATGTACAGTTGATGACGTAGACGTTGAATAGCATATTTATTGAATGGCATGTGACCAACAATCCTCCAATCAAATGAGGAGGATTCCGTTAGATGCTATATAGAGATTATTAACAATTATGCCAGTAGCATTTTATCCGAAGTTTATAGCATGTTCGGTTATGGAGATATGACTGTCTGAAGATTGTCAATTTCACAATAGTAGAATGGCAACACCAGACGTTTCCTATTTCAACCCTTGATCTTTGCTTGCAATTTTACAACCATTTCTTTTACAAATCATTGCACCTAAAATATAAGAATGAATAGCTATCCGATGTCAGTGTTAAATGTGAGCACACAAACAATGAATAATAAAAGAGTTTTCAAGAGTTATGAAGGGACATTGTCGTTTATGAAAACAATGAGACATTTGGGATTGTCTAAAATTTGTATAAAATGAATAGCTCATTAGAATATTTCCAAAATGTTTGCCAAGTCTCTCTGTTTTACGTGGATTGTATGTGGATTTGGAATACATTTAGATATTGATATTTGACAGCTATGTAGCTGTGGTAGCTATCTTGGAAATAGGTTACTGTTACGTACTGCCTTGTAACACCAGGACGCCCTCAATTTGGACACAGGGATTGTACTACACGAGACAATTTGTCTGTTCCAAATGAAGG
>JAODUJ010099821.1:1102-11503 GCA_027564615.1 Psolus chitonoides | reverse complement strand
TGCCACCTTGGGTACGCGATAACTCAATGACAGAACAATCGATAATTGTCATACTTGGTAATCACTGAAAACCTTGTCATGAACCACCATAATTTGATAGAGAAAACTTCAATTGAGTTCGTAACAGAGGTCAACAACTGAAAACCGTGTAATCAACATAACTTGATGGGTCAATCTTCAATTGGGCTCATACTTGGTGTGTGTGTGTAGTTGACTGTGTTCGTCATTGTTAGTACATATTCACTGTTGTTTCTAGGTAGAGGTCATTTGAGGCCAATATATGTCAATCACTGGAAACCTTGGAACCGCCATAGGCAAACTTCAATTGAGCTCATATTTTGTTTGTATATGTCCCTCTTTCCTTCCATTCAACAAGGAACCGTTAGTGCACATTGGGCTCTTGTTTTCTCGAGTCTTGCCTGCCGTAAAGGAAATAAAACTCGCAAATATGCGTTACCAATATTGGCCAACATATATCCATGCTGAGAGTGCAAAATGAAAAGCCCTGTACATTTAAATGAACTAATAATCCCATATGGCTTGAACATAATTGTAAAATTTGTACTACCCGTAGTCACGAACCATACCCGACCATGTCTACAAGAGCACTGTTAACATTCCGATATTAATTGGGTATTAAACATTGCGTCGAGTTTGTTTTCATTCGGTAACAATAGCCCTCAGCACGGCTCCTCAGCGGAGGGTTAATTATTCAATTAACGGGAACCGCCCCCGTTACCCTCTCTATGTGCCTAATGGTATTTGACACGCGAAAAGAACCAGATTGCCTCGCACTTTCTTCCAGCGACCCCGAATTATGTTCTTTCGTATAGGGTATTAATTTTCGGAATATTGTCTTAATTTCACTTGAAATGCGGTAACGCAGCATGGTGTAGTTAGGTCAGCATGTAACTGTATATCGCTCATGATTGCTAAAGCATAGAAAATGGTTACACGTGGAAGGATATTGTGACGTCACTGGACGTGCAGCGTTGGCTTCTCTTTCACAGTGTGTATTTT
Source organism: Psolus chitonoides (assembly GCA_027564615.1). Lineage (NCBI taxonomy): Eukaryota > Metazoa > Echinodermata > Holothuroidea > Dendrochirotida > Psolidae > Psolus > Psolus chitonoides. The sequence goes on along the minus strand of JAODUJ010099821.1, from coordinate 10,483 downwards.
CGGAACCTTCATTCGACATCCACGGTTATAATATTATACATGTGGATAACCCAGTTGATACAGCTTAAAGGGCAAGTTTACTCTAAATATGCTGGCATGTTATATGGAACATTGGAAATTAGGCTATGCCAGAGTTTAACTGGAAACCGTTACTTTTCCTTTAAAGTGTAAAAACAAGTCTTCACATGTTCCTCCATGTAGCATACTGTACATTACTATAGATATCAACTATGGCACACTGACTAAACATCATAAAACAGCCCCCTAAAATGACTGAATAGCATTTCGATTTCGGTACATTTATCAAAAACATATAATAAAAAAAATAAATGTAAACTTATATAAAAAACATGTAGATTACTAAGAATACGATATTTCGAGCCTAAATGTAACGATAACATAACAATTGTTGCCAGACGCTATGTTAAAACAGCAAAAAAATCATCAAAAACCAAATTGCGATGGGACTTTTGACATTAAATTTAATTTTTCTTCTTCTTAAATTATCGGTTGCAATATTCAGTGATGTTCCATGATAATAGGGATATTCTCCGTGCAATTTTGTAAAGGAAATTGCGTCATGGAAGTAGCAGTTCGTGACGTCACGTCATACATCCACGCTTTGCGTGGAGATCGCCAGTGTGGATTCAGCGTCGAACTGCAAACATGTCGGTCTCAGCGCATGCGCATTCGGCTGAGGAATATCCCTTACTATTATGATTACTAGTTACGTCATAGCATCATTGTACCATTAAGTAAACCAGATTTATGTAACCTCCTTGCGCGAGGACATTTCATACTTTGTAGACTCAACGAAGACCATCTGTATTATAAGGAAGTTGCTGCTGTATCAAGTCATAACATAAAAGACAACAACACTACCCTTACTACCTATTAGATATAAGCTATTTTATCTACAATTACTGCCATAAAAAGAACGACTGGTCTAAAGAATTTGTCACAGGGAGTATATTACTGGGCTTAGAAAAAAGCGAGATCTCGCTTCTCTCGCCGTAAATTTTCTACAATTTTTACTGAGACATTTCGCAATCGTTGATTTTAATACCCCAATCCTTTTGCAATCCGTGTTTTGTGCCCTCTGACACCATATCCTGCAATTTTACTACGATACCGGTAATTATCAGATCCAAGCTTTCCATTATTTTTCAATAACGGAAACAGTCTTACTTGGGCTATGCGTTCACAGACACTGAAATGTACAGCTATCATGTTTATTACCGCTAGTCCGCTACATGTATACGCATCGGTGTACATACGGCGGTGGTTGTTCGCATCTGGTATGACGTAACTGAATAGGAAAGGAAAATCCCTAACGTTTTTCACTGATAGTCATTCTCGCTTTCTCTCGCTTTTGACATAATATACCAATCTCGTTAGTTCCGGAAAATCTCGTTTCTTCTACGCCTATCATTTAGCCTATAATTGCAAAAGGCACGTTATAACCGCATTATTGTTTTATTTTTCTTATTTTTTTTACGTTGGAGGCCTGAAATTGGTTCCACACAGTGGTCCTTGTATGTATATGTATCACTTAAAGGTACTTTCAGGGTTTATTTCTTGTTACCAAAACACAACAAATCCACTAATATTGACACGCACGACGCCTACAACTATTGCTATTTACGTTTTCAATTCGAGTTGGACAGGAATATTGAGTGATATTCGCGAATTTTTCGAATCGCGTTACAACAGCACTATACGACGTTGCAACGCTAACACACACCTGCTAACTAATACACTAGCTACACACACACTGACACAGTGTACTGAGTTTGTTCTAGTCTCGTTGTTGGTTATACGGTATAGTGTTTACAAGAAATCTGGGAGCCTCAGAGCAAATATCTGGGTTCGACACAAAAGGGAGCAATTGTTACTGCAGTGCTATAAAAGTACTTTTTAATCCTCAAACACATCAGGCCCTTCTAATAACGACCATAGCCGATTTCAAATACCGGTAGTTCATCCCAATAAACTGTTAAGAGAAAAGTACAGACCTAATAGAAAACTTCTGACAATTAGGAGGATGTAAAATTAAACTCAGTGGTGAAAGTGTCGTCGTAAAAGCATGCACGGTTATCAAGTTATTGATTTTTAAGTTTCTAGAAATTTGAATTTAGATTGAGCATCTGGCAACATTTGTGATGTCATAGTTGCACTTGACTGAAAAGCTCTTTGTAAAGTCTTTATAATCTAACTGCTTTTTATCACACCAAATTAAAAGGTTATGCCAAAGGTCTTGATGTTTTTGAAAAATATTATGAAGAAATAGAAAGGCTATTTAGACAAAGTGAAACTGTGACACCATAAAATTGATGCTAAACAGTGTTTGTCGGCTAATTTGCCAACAAATAAAAGTGAGATATCTCGAGAACGGTGGCAGATATTCACATGGGGTTTTCAACTAATGATGGAGCAAGTTTTGATTTTGATCTGGACTTTCCTTTTAATCGATTATCATTTACACATAGTTGCCACCCACTCCACCCCCACACACATAAGCTGGTGTCGGATCAATATAAAGAGAGATAAACAGAAAATACGTTATTTTGTTGAGGACTTATTCTCTCATCCAACATTTGTTGTTCCAGTTGTTGTCAAGGTTATATTGAATTATTTTGAGAGAATCATCTTTCAATCTGTCAATGTGAATATCATGACTTTAGTGCTATCGTTTTGAATAGATTACAATACAAATTTCGGCAAGGAATCACAACTCAAATTGGTTATCTTTTAGCTCGACACGACAGTCTGCTGTGTTTCCAATCCCTTTTCATGACGTATGGAGCTAAAATATCGGATATCAACTATCATATAATGATTCACAGCGGTATAGGAAGCTATCGAGCCCCACGATTTCCGTGTAGTAGGATTATACATGGAAACCGATTTCAATGAAATTAAAAACTCATTCAAAATTTGATACAGTACTAACAGGAACTTTTAAAACCGGATTAGATTTCTGATACAGTCGATTGCTTTCATTTCAACTGGACAAATAGAACTATACATATTCCCTTTTTGAAAGTAGTTTATTAGAAGTGTTACGGTGATATACGAACCCAATAGATTATTACGTCTCCAATAATTGGTTTAAATTTGGAAATTTTATATAGGCCTATTATGAATCTCGGTCTGGACTACCAACTAATGTGTCAGTGTATTTAGGAAACAATGTTAGCAGGTTATACTGTTACAGTGTTATTTCGTTTGGGAGGTCTGACTCTTTCATGGTCTCTCGAGGAACTTCTATGTGACTTTTAATACCCAGGAGTTGACTGTTGAAATGTATCCACCCATTTTTTTTTCAATAATACAGTGACTCATTAACAAGCCTCTCGTGCTGTTAAAACTTATGACGATGGTTGTTTCATAGCAGCAGGAGTACGGCAAAGCGAATGAAGTTCATAGCCAGAGGACCTCCTATTAAAATTCCGTTCATAATTTGTTCTTTTGTAACTGACTGGTGGAGCGCTGTGTAGTCTTGGCGGGATCGGCGGCCTGTTTATTTGAGGTCTTCCAAGAGGCAATTAAGAACAAATTGTTTTCTTCTTCTCTTACGAGTTGATCTTCCAGGGATAGCCTACATCTTGAAGTTGATAAGGATGCATAATCCTTATGGATCTCGCCTGTGTATGACTTAAATTATCTAAACAAACGCGAGTGCTTATGACACAAGGCACCGATCGAGAGACTGCGATCGAATTTCAAGTAGGCCTATGCTAATGTTGAAATACTTCAATGGCTTAAAGTGGAATTATTTATAATCACTAATAAATTAATTTAACTCTTGGGTTGTTCGTCCATCTAAACAGTCAAAGACAAACGCTTTCATTTCAATTGCCTGCGGGATTTCTCTATGCACTTTGTCATTTGTGTGCATTGACGTTTAAGATACAATGACTGTTGTTCTACAGGAGAAGATCGTTCCCGTCGAGACAGCATAAAGAATTAATCATTTGGAATTTGAAAGATTCTTACAATTGTACTCACATGGAATGTAACGGTCTGTCATATTGCCTAATGCACTACCGCCGAATGAATGTCACCGTATGGAGAGATCTCTAATTACTCTTGCTGGCTGTTGGTTCATGTGATCTGTTAATTGGCACTGCATGCCATTGTCATTTCTGGATCGGTTTAATTTGCTGATAGACCAAGCGAGATACAATTTATTGAATGTAACTCTCAGGTTTTTAGTCCACCTCAACAGTCAAAACCGATCGCTTTCAGTTTGGATGTCTCCAAAATATTAACGCACTTTGTAATTTATGTGAACTAAACTACAGAGACCCGAGAGTTATTCTACTGGAAAGATTATTTTGTCAAGACAGTATAAATAAATTATTCTTTGGAATTCGATTTTTTCGTATACGGTATGTATATTACTCAAACGGAATGTAACGGTCTGTCATATATTAGTGATTGCTCAATGCACTATACCACCGAGTCAACGTCACCGTGTAGAGAAGTCCCTTACCGATTGTTAGTTCATGTGATCTTTTAATTGACACTGCATGTCACGTCTGGGACAGTTATGTTTGTTGACATACCAAACAAGATATATTTCTTGAATTTTATTGCACACTCATGTTGTTAGTCCACCTCGACAGTCAAAACTAAACCCCTCCCAGTTTGATTGTCCATACCTGTCCACGGAATTATAATATTGCACTCTGTATTTTTGTACACAAAGCTTATAAACAACGGATATGATAAGAGTTATTCTACGGAGAAGATCGTTTTGTCAAGACAGCTATATAAATAGTTTACCATTTGGAATTTGAAAGATTCCTATAATTTTACTCACATGTAATATAACGGCCCGTCATGCATTAGTGCTTGCCCAATGCACTACCAATGACATGACTCAGTGAATGTTACTGTGTATAGCAGTCTCTCACCGACTGTTGGTTCATGTGATCTTTTAATTGACAATGCATGTCACGTCTGGGCCAGTTTTGTTTGTTGATATACCAACCACGATACATTTACCTCGAGGTTATAGACACTTTACGATCTAGTTTATAGGAGGTACAATACCTGGTTAATAATATGTTACGTTAGCGTCGATACCTATGTTTTACACTACTGGTATGTGACATTAAACATTCGTTCATGTCGACAAAATTCGCTTGGAAAAGGGAATTATGGAAATATCAATATAAATGTGTGCCTCAATGTTCCATCGTCCAAAATGATGCTTTGGTGGGAATTTATCTTCTTTTGCCTCTTTGTTATAAGCATTTCAAGGAGTAGTGCCTCTGTTTGTGGCGGTGAGCTCACGTCTCCTATCGGAACAGTTACCTCTCCGAGGTACCCCTCCTACTACAAAAATAACATAGACTGTATGTGGCATATTGCTGTAGACGCAGAGTACAGGATCAAACTTACCCTATGGGACCTTCACGTAGAAGGGCCGTATATAACATGTTCAGCGGATTATCTAGCTTTGGATGAAGTTAGTGCAGGGAACACAAGCGAGGTTTGGCAAAGATGTGACCGAGATTTGGAGAAGCCTTTTATGTTTTATTCATCTAGTAACGAAATATGGCTTCGATTCCATTCAGACGACAGTTCGCGTGGTCGGGGATTCAACGCATCTTACAACGCAATTAGTACGCTGTTCATATGTGACTTCGAATCATTCGATAGTTGTCACATGACCGCAACTGGCAGTTCTGATTGGCTCGTTGTGGAAGGTGCAGATGATTTCTATTATAGCGGACCTACGGAGGACCACACCTTCAAAAATACTTCTGGTAAATACATTGTCGCCAAGGCAAAACTTAGAAATCCAAAAGTGGAGCGATCTTTTACGATGGTGCTCCCGTCCCGCCCCCCGATGATGGCGTCATCGACAATCGTGTTACAGTTTTCCTATCATATGTGGTATGCGGGTTTTGGTAGAGCAACAGGTGGGTTGGGAGTTACCGTGTGTGACCGAACTCTCTTCTCTGTGTCAGGGAATCAGAAGAATGTTTGGCACACGGAGGCGATAGATATGGCTACTGTCAGCGATAATTGTACAATAACACTTAGTGTGTTAACTACAAATATGGACCTAGCGATTGATGACGTCATCATCTATGAGGTCATGACGGAAGATATCGCCGAAACCGTGGTGACTTTCGTAACAGACGTGGTAGAAACAGAACCGACGGAAATTGTTCCAGTTCGAACATTCGGGATCCCACATGATGCCAACGACAATGAGTTAAACCCCACGGAAAATCCGCTTGTGATATTAAGAACCGAGGACATTGCCTTTATCGCTGTTACGTCATGTGCTATTATGCTAATTTTTCTAATTGTTATTCTCGTTTATGTCTTAATTAGAGTAAAAGCCACAGAAATGAAAATAAAGAGGAGTTCAGTCGAAGCTTCTCCAACTTTCACGAACGCTGCCTATAGTACGATCCTAGATGATCATTTGAGACATGACGTCATCAGTGACGTAGGTCCGGAACCACCGGTGAGGTGGGAAAAGATTGACGAATTAGCCAATGGTAAAATTGACGAGATGTTAATCGTTTATAACGTTGGGTACCAAAGTTTGGATAAATACCATGATAATGGGATCAAAAAGGATATCAGAAAGAAGAGACGAAAAAAGATCAAAGTTGTGAACTTCCAGACAATTACAGAAGAGAATGAGCCGGATAATAATATTAGTCAGGCAGGAAACGGAAAGAGATAACGGTGGGACGGTTACTTCCGTCAAAGAGAATACCAAGTAAGATATGTATATAATAGAAGAAATCAAAACCTTTTTATAGTTATTTAAATGGATTTGAGAAATGTCTCGCCTATGAGGCATAGGCCTATTACTCTGCAGGGGCGGCGCGACCGGGAGTGGAGGTACTCCCCAATAATGTTTGATGGTGCCCTTCTCTCGTTAATGATGCCTTTTTTGGCATTGAAACGTGTTCAAGGCATACTTTTGTATATAGGTGGGGTGAGGTGGATTTTCTTGACATTAGCTTTCAGTTAAAGGCCCAAAATAAGCCCAAAACAACCTGTTTCCAGTAATACACCTAACAGTAACAGTAATACACCTAACCTGGCCGGATGCGCCGGCCATGCTCTGTTATTCAGCTTCCCTGTACTGCATTCAATAGGCCTATGTTACCTCTCTGTGTGTGGAGAAGGGGTTGGGATTGTGGGTAATCTGATTTTATTCCTGTTCTGTGTTAGTGGTATACTGGTATTTAAATTTACACTGTTTCTATATGACGATGGTAGTGTCCAACTTGTAATCTATCGCTTTTTCAGGTTTGTTGGGGGTTCTGGGGCGGATCTAGGATTTTTGTTTGGTGCACTGTACTTTGACTGACCTGGGGAGGGGTCTTTGAGATAGTTTTGCTTATTTAAGAAGGCCTAGATGCAAAATTTGGCATCTTTTGCAAAGTTTTTAACTAATTATGTTTGAGAATTTGTTTTTCTTTTTTCTATTGGCTGGGTGTGATTTTTTATTGTGTGCGTATTAAGAATTGTGTGTGGGGGGGGGGGGGGTTACACCCACGGCACCTTCCCCCTAGATCCACCACATGGGGTTTGTGCTGACTAAAGTTTGAGATTTTATTGTATTTGGCTGATGGCCTGTCCATTTCTAAGCATACAGGAGAGGCCTTCTTGTAAATTATAGCTAAAAATCTTAGTCAATTTTTCAGAATATGTTCATACAAGTCTAAGATTTGTCTCCTGCCGTATGTCAGTATGTAAAATATGTAAATTGCCTGTTTTCAAAATTATAAGCAAAGGAAGAAATTCCCCTCAAAAATATATTGAGAAAAATAAAGTTATATTTATCAAATACACGAAACATATCCAAAACGAATTTTTGACAATAATTTACTATTTGAACATTTTTTATGAGTAACGTTAACTTATCAACTTGTCGTTGCGTGAACATTTCATCAGTTTTCCAGTAAAATATTCACCTATGAACTTGTCGTTGCGTAAACATGTCATACATTTTCAGTAAAATATTCACTTATCAACTTGCTGTTGCGTGAACATTTCATACATTTTCAGTAAAATATTCACTTATCAACTTGTCGTTGCGTGAACATTTCATACATTTTCAGTAAATGTTCACTTATCAACTGGTCGTGGCGTGAATGTTTTCATAAAACTCGACTTGTCGTTGCGTGAGTATTTCATAAATTTTCAGTAAAATGTTCACTTATCGTGAACAATTCATAAATTTTCAGTAAATTGTTCACTTATCAACTTGTCGTTGCGTGAACATTTCATAAGTTTTCAGTAAAATGTTCACTTATCAACTTGTCGTTGCGGGAACATTTATTAAATTTTCAGTAAAATGTTCACTTATCAACTTATCGTTGCGTGAACATTTCATCAATTTTCAGTAAAATGTTCACTTATCAACTTGTCGTTGTGTGAACATTTCATAACTTTTCAGAAAATATTCACTTATCAACTTGTCGTTGCGCGAACAATTATTAAATTGTCAGTAAAATGTTAGCTTATTAACTTGTCGTTGCGTGAACATCTCATACATTTTCAGTAAATGTTCGCTTATCAACTCAACTTGCCGTTGCGTGAACATTTCTCAAATTTGTAGTAAAATGTTTAGTTATCAACTTGCGCTGCGTGAACATTTCATCAAATTTCAGTTAAATGTTTTGACGTACCAACTTGTCGTTGCGTGAACATTTCAGAACATTTCCAGTGAAGGGTTAAAGGTTCACTTATCAACTTGTCGTTGCGCGAACAATTATTAAATCGTCAGTAAAATGTTAGCTTATTAACTTGTCGTGGCGTGAATATTTCATACATTTTTAGTAAATGTTCGCTCATCAACTCAACTTGTAGTTGCGTGAACATTTCTCTTTTTTTTGTGTAAAATGTTCACTTATCAACCTGCGCTGCATGAACATTTCTTCAAATTTCAGTAAAATGTTTTCACGTACCAACTTGTCGTTGCGTGAACATTTCAGAAATTTCCAGTAAAAGGTTCACTTACCAACTTGCCTCTGCGTAAATACTTCTGAAATTTTCAGTAAAATGTTCACTTATCAACTTGTCGTTGCGTGAACATTTCATCAGCTTTCAGTAAAATATTCACGTATCAACTTGTCGTTGTGTGAACATTTAATACATTTTCAAGTAAAATGTTCACTTATCAACTTGTCGTTGCGTGAACATTTCATCAGCTTTCAGTAAAATATTCACTTATCAACTTGTCGTTGTGTGAACATTTAATACATTTTCAAGTAAAATGTTCACTCACCAACTTGTCGTTGCGGGAACATTTAAGAAATTTTCAGTAAAATGTTCACTTATCAACTTATCGTTGCGTGAACATTTCATCAATTTTCAGTAAAATGTTCACTT